>BPLR01018912.1:0-13339 GCA_021605095.1 Caerostris extrusa
TACTCCAGGTTAATCGCAGGCGACAGTGAGTTGCGGTAAGTGGAACACATCTGACAGGCCTACGAGCATATAGACCAATGTGCCCTTAAGCGTCTGTACACGGTCTGCCTTGAAACTGTCGTACCAGGGTAGCTGAAGAGAGCTGACGAGACAGGTCTGATGCTGTGCTCCGTCTGTTTCTTTTGGCAGTAACTCTGCTAAAATACCGGTCCTCATTCGGCGTTGTAACTCGAGGGGCGACTCTGTGCTGTAACATCTACTCACATTACCATCATCTTGGAATCGTTGCCAAAGCCTGAGATGACACTCTGGGCGATTCCAAGTTCCTCGGATACTTCCAGCTGGGTACGTCCACATTCCAGTCGTCCGATAATTCTACCACGTAAAAAATCATTCAAATGCTTCCTTTGTGCCATAACTATGCGGTTATTGCACTGAAAGGCTTTTAAAGCGCTTGTGAACAATTTTACTTCTTGCCACCATTCCTTTATAGACCCCTCTCTTACACTCTCGTCATTGTGACGTACTATCCGCGCCATCTGGTGGTTTCCTGTAATTTGCATATTCTTCTTCAAGATGTGTGTGATAATTCTACAGGTGAAATTTTTATTTGTAGAGTTCAATTTCTGTGTGATTCTGAATTATCCTTAATTTATAGGACATAGGTGTATTATGCAGTTAATTCTATAATAGCATCATAAAATTTAAAAAATTAATAAATTTATGGTAATATTATTTTTTAAATCTGTTGATTATTGCTTGAATAATAGTAAAGCATCTTTTTAATGTTTCAGGGTAAGGATCTTGTAGTATGTCAATGTTTCTCAGTATGTGCTCTCTTCCTTGTGTATATATGAGTAACACAAATATAATATAACATGCATAATATGCAATGTAACACAAATATAATATAAGCATGCATAATATTAATATATAACGATCTCCACTGCAAAATTAGCCAGTTCCTGAGCCATTTTTAACGATTCATTTAATTTCTTGTAAAGTGAAAATCGCTCTGTCAACTCTCATTATTGTTGCTTCACTGTAGACTGGGGCTACGAGATCTTATAACTCTTTTTTGTTCATACTAATCTTGTCTTGACTTGATTTGATGCTTGAGATGCATGCTCATTGCTACTGCCTATCTCATTTTTATCCAAATGCTGTTAAAATACTAGATATAAAAAGAAGTTGACAAAAGAGAAAATTAAACCTTTATAAAGGAACTACACTAAACTGAAATTTTAGTTTATTGCCTATGATGGATTACAATTCAATTAAATAAAAGGAATCGTTGCAATTGCTTTCTAGCAACAAAAGAAAATAAATAATATGGGCAAATTTGAAAAACAAATGGATAAAACTACAGATCAAATAGGCCATAATATTTTATCAATTGAGCGATGTTACGAGAAAATATGTAGTACTATGCCCAAAAAGTAGGACCAATTATTTTTTTTTCTAAAAAACTCTTTATTTATTCTTCCAAACTTATTTCATCGCCTTCATAGTAATACAGTCGGGCACACAATGCCCTTATGCCAACTTTTTTCCAATCCTCAATGCATGCTAAATAGTCATCGGCAGGGATGACTATTACGATCCTAAGGAAGGGAGGTTATATATAGATTCTTCTAAACTCAGCTTAAAAAGACGTACTTCTTCATATTGGAAATAAGAAACCTTCGACTCTTCTTGTCTATGCAGCCCATATGAAAGAAACGTATGATTGCATGAAGAGTGTTCTATCAAGCATACAGTACCAATAGCATTCCTGGAATATATACAGAAAGTTATAGGACTTTTGTTAGGTCTCCAATTTGGATATACTATTTTTGTCTATGTGAGTGGGATAGCAGAGATCGCAAAAATCATTTTATGAAGAAGTAATGAACAAAAAAGAAATACGATATCTGGACAAAAAAAAAAATGTAATTTTTCAACCACTTATAAATCTTGAACACGCATATCTTATTTCCTTGCTCCTCAAACTCACATTAAAGAAGAGAAAAGTTAAGTCGATGGATAAAAATGTTCCAAATTTTGTGTACTCAATGAACACATTTCGTAGGCTAAATGAAGTTAAATAAAAGTGGGACAAAACTATAAAAAGATTACAAGTAAAAGGGAGCTTAAAGTAAGATGACTTTAAGAAAAGTTTGAATGGGATTAAACAAGTTGAAGAATCTTTAAAAGGGTCTTAACTGGAATTTCTTCGCTTTAAAAAGCTGAGAACTAGTTTCAGTACTAATTCAAAATTTTAAACGTCTGGGATAAATCTTTTAATTCTCTTCTGTATTAGCGCAACAGCCCCGTGGTGGGTCAGGACGGTATGCCTACTGGTAGATTTCGATACAGGAGATGTTTCTGAATGCATCATATTATTAAGAATACATTTTATGTATTCACATTTGGATTTCTTTCCTGAAAATATCTCCTGCGCTATGAACACCAAACAAGTTGAACGATTTCACCAAGATATTTTAAAACTGAAAAACGTTGTCAGTGAAAATGGAATCCAAATATGCTTCTAGACAATTGTTGGACACTAAAAGGGATGTTTCTCCAGCGAAATACAGCAGAAAATTATTAAAAACTAGATTAAAGCATGTAAGGTTAGATTTAGATTAATACGTATAAGTAAATAAAATAAAATTAATCACTTTAAAACACTTTTAAATTAAACACAAGAAAATAATGCTATACTAGTTTGAAAACAAAGCAAAATATTCCTTAACAAACAGCCATTTTATAGATAAAAAGTTAAATTTTTTCCGATCAGTATCACTTAACTCTCATAAAGTCTCGCTTTTAATAAATGACTATATTGCACACTATGAGCGAATTCAATTCTGCCCACTCTTGCTGCTAAGCAAGTAGTTTTTCAGTATTTATAAATTATACAAGTAGAACTAATCGATAATTCAAAGAAAAATAATCAGAACCGAATATTTCGTGCTTACTTTGACGAATAAAAATGCTCGTCTGTTTGAGAAGGGAATATATATAAGGATTTTGACTTAATATCATTTTACCGTGAAAACTACTTGGTTACTGTGCTATACCTTAATATGCTTACTTGGTGACTTGGCATCCTGGCGAAGCATTTGGCACAAAGAGTACAGGGTTCTAGATTTTTACCAAGCCTTTGAACAATGAACATAAATATATTACTTTTGAAATGCAACAATGTATTTCCCTGTTTAGGCAAGCAAGGATTGTTGAAATCAGCATACTGTTGCAATGCAAGAAAGAAAACAAATTAGAATGTATTATGTAATGAACGACATTGGTACATATATATTAAAATGATATTTCTATGCTTCTTTAAGACGAAAAAAATGGATTATCCTATTAAAATATTGTTAGTTTATTTTGACCTTATCATTTTCTTAATCTTAATCACCAATCAGTTTTCTAATAATCTGCTACATGATTTCTTTATTCCGTATCCTGGATATCACCATCAATGCACTCACCAAAAAAGATTCAATAACCACCGATGACCCCTAAAACCCCTCGTGCAATCGTAATTTATGCTAACCGTTGATTTCTACTACTGAGCAATAAAGAATCCAAGATAATTACCTCAAGCATCTCAATCATACTAAAACTTTTAAAAAGACTTCAGCAATCACAATAGAACTGAGAAATCCAACAATAGACGAGTTACTGATTTATCAAACTACGGAATAATTACAACACCATGACAATATCTTGAAGACAATCATCTACTACAGATATTATCTTTCATTGACATCAGAACATCTATAAAACCCCAAGGCCTAGAATGGTAACAAAATTTGGAAAACGTTAAAAAAACATCAGCTAATTATGCTGTTTGTTTCGAACAAATTCAAGATAATATACGACAAAGCGATAAATCCATTCAAATAATATTATTATTACCTTTGGACTGAATTTCTATTAACATAAGTTACAATTTCAATCATCTTATTACTACATTTGTTTTTTCAGCATTCAGTTGCTCAATAATTTCTTTCTTCTATATCCTGAATTTTATCATTTCTGCATTCATAAAAAAATTTGGTTATGAACAGAAAAATCGATTATGAAGTACTTATTAATACAATTATAATAGAAGCTGGCGAACCAATCGTTGCTAAACAAACAATTGTTCCTACTACAGAGAAATAGTGTATGCCAGAATATAATCTCAACATGCCATCAATTTGAGTGTAAATCAAGTGCCTATCAATCATTCAACAAGCTTTGAATTGATTCCAGCAATCCATAGACGAATTATTGACTTAATAAAGTACAGAACAATCACAATATCCTGAAACCAGCCATCTACTACAGATATTATAATTCTTCCTATAAACTACCACCGCATATAATAATAACAGAGTTTGGAAAATGTTAGAAAGCCCAGATAATTATACAGTCATTTTCGAACAAATTCAGGAAAACAAATATTTTCATTCATCGATTCAGAAATAATGTCACATCTCTACAACAAAAATTGCAGATTCTATAAACGTATAATTTCCTTCGCTTTTTCACCATTGTTACTTAATAATTTGTAACACAAATCATAAATATTACTGCTAGACAATGAAATTGTAACGCAACAATTTAAAATTCAAAAATAGAATTGTCACGAATAAAAAAAACCTTTGAAAATGAACGTAAATATTTTCGATCGCAACCGCTAGCATCCCAGCATGGCAGCTTACTTACCTCCGCTAAGAGAAAATTAAAAAATCTTTGATATCAACTGATTTCTCTACCTTACGGTGAGAGTCGAGAAATTTAACAGAAAACCTGAGGCAACTCAATATTTTTCCTGTAATTACTTACATCATTCATCGGCCAATTGTAATTACAAGCAAAGATGCCTGAAATGCGACACAAGATGCGATACAAAGATGCCAAATAGGCGATACAAGAAAGAAAACAAATTAGAAAGTACACATTATTACATTAAACGATATTGTTACACAATATTATAATCGCATTTCTACTTTCTTTAACACGTGAAAAAAATGGATTATCACATTAAAATGTTGCTAGTTTGTTTTGGTCTTATCATTTCTTCATCCTTTTACCGATCAATTTTTTTAATAATCTGCTCTTTGATTTCTTTCTTTCTTACCCTAATTATCATCACCAACGCATTCACCAAAAAAGAATCAATAAACCGATACCCCCTAAAATAATCAGTACAATTATAATGGATTCTAGAGATTTAACTGTTGATTATCTAGTAGTATTTCCCTACTGCTGAGTAATACAGAATCCAAGATAATTATCTCAAACATACAGAAACCTTTTGAAATAATTCCAACAGCTACAATAGAGCTGAGAAATCCAACCATAGAGGAATTATTGACTTATCCAAATGCAGAACAATCTTGACACAATGGCAATATCTTGGAACCAACCATCTACAACATATATTATCATTCTTCGACTTATGAATACTTCTATAAACCACCAACACTACTGCTGAGTAATGCATACGCGAATATAACGCTGTTTCTCACTACTGAGTAATACAGAAGCCAAGATAATTACCTCAAACCTATCAGCCATACAGAAATCTTTGAAATGATTCCAGCAGTTACAATAGAACTGAGAAATCAAAACATAGATAGAATTTAGACAAGTTATGAGCAATTCAGATACAATAGCAATATCTTGAAAACATCCATCTACAATATCTACAACATCCATCTTTTTACGATGTATGAGCACATCTATAAACTACCAGCACCTATAATAGTTACAGAATTTGGAAAATAACATTAGAAAAACCAGCTAATTATGCATGTAGTTTCGAAAAAATTCAAGATAATATTTGAATCGGCGATAAATCCATTCAAATAACATGACTGAATTTCTGCAAGCAAAATTATAGCTCCTATCGCATTATCATTTCCTTCATTTTCGTCAATTAATTTCTTAATAATTTGCTCAAAGATTTTTTTTCTACAATATGTTGGATTTTATCATCTGAACCATTTTTGAAAAAATTCGAATAATTGTAATAGAAGCTGATAAACTATCCATTGAAAAACAAATAGTCTTTTCAACTAAGAAACAATATAAAATCCACGATAATTATCACTCGACTTCAGATTAATTTCGACACAAAGAGATATAATATATGTAATGATGGGCTTCAAGATTTTAATTGATCTACTTTTAAACCGATATATTAGTCGCCCTCATCTATAATAATAATATAATTTGGAAAACTCTATCAGAATAACCATCTCATCAAATCTTAGAAATAATGACTAATACTTTATTTTCAAACCATTGATTCAACAATATGTCTATCGAAAATCAGCAATAAATCCAACCACTCTACAATCTTTGAAATAATTCTAGCAATTGCCACAGAACTAATCAGATATTCAGATAGCAATACTACTAAGAAGCAATATATAGGCAATATTCAAACCAGCGATAAAGCCATCCAAATAATATGACTGAACCTTTACAAACATAATTACAGTTTCAATCATCTTAACTTTTCTTCGCTTTTTCTATATTCAACTACTTAATAATTTGTCCAACAATTTTTTTCTTCAATATACTGGATTTTACTATCCCTGCATTCATCAAACAAAAAAGCACTAATATTCCAACAGACAATGAAATACTTATTCAGGCAATTTTAATAGAAGCAGTCGAATCAGTCGTTGATGAACTAATAGTATTTCCTACTACAGAGCAATACCATATACCACGTAATTATTTCATGTGCCATCACTTTGCAAGAAAATCAACCAATTAACAAGCTTCGTAAAGATTCCAACAATTACAATAGAACTACGAAATCCAACCACAGACAAGTTACTGACGTATCCAACTACAGAACAATTCGGCCCTTATTTTTGGCGATAAACATATCTATCAATCAAAATCGCCTTATGATTGAAAGAACATATAGGCGATTTTGATCATATAAGTGAACCACCTAATCATTTTCAAAGAAATTGTAGAAATCGAAACAAATCAGCGATTTAGCAATAAATATATTCAAATAATGATAAAATTGTATTTCCAAAAACAAAATTACAGTGTCTATTATCTCATTATTTACTTCGCCATGCAGTTTCAATAAGTTTCTCAATTATTTATTTCTTTATAATCCTGGATTTCCCCACCTCAAGGCTATTAATTCAACAACGACTGGTTCGCCAGCATCTATTATAATTGCTTGAATTAGTATATCAAAAAGCTGTTGAAGTATTAGTTCTTTTTTATGAATGCAGAGATAGTTAAATCCAGGATATTGAAGAAAAGGTTTTTGAGCAAATTATTAAGTAACTGAATGGTGAAAATTGAAGGAAATGATAAGATGGTTGAAGCTGAAGTAGCTCTTCGGTCAGTATTTTGAAGTTTTTGCAATTAGAATTTTTAGAATTTAGAATTTTTATTTTATTTAATTATGAGAAATTGTTAAGGATTTAAAATGCCCAATTGTTTTTGATATTTTTAAGTGTGACTGCTAAAGATGGAAAAAAATTAAATCTCCCCATCACACCAAAGCATACATTCTGTGTACATTATTCATGAGTTACAATATCCATGTAAGCGATATTGCTAGAATTGCTTTTGGTAAAATCTTAAAATAGGGACTGTTGGGATTTGGCGTCTAAAGTGTTTTGCCAAAATGCTTCAAATAACAAGTTTCGTATTTTAACCCTAAAACTATACCTCGGTTACTTGAAGTACAATTTGCATAAAAAAAAAAAAAATGCTGAAAAAGTTTAGAATTTTAAGGGGAAAAAATTTACCCCGTGTCATCAATAATGATGAATGAAGAGAAGCAGGACTGGGATTTCACCACGTAGGTAAGTCGTAACCTTCAGACATACACCATTGAATAATTGCCAATTTGCGTTGATATTCCAAATCATCGAAGAAATCCGACCGAAAAATATTTTTTATTAATTAATAAAAAATATGAATAACTAATAAAAAACTTTTTAAATAAAATAATATACATATATACATGCATAGATATGTATTACTGTTTTTCTATCTAGCTTAAGAAACTTCTCTCATTCACAAAGCAGGAGATAGAGGTTGTTAAGCAACCAAGGTTCTCCGTCAATCTGGCAAATCGTCGACGTTGTCGTCGTTTCTCTGCCAACTACATTTCTTCAACTCAGTTTTTCAGATGATTTCAAAATGTTCAAATTTAATACAAGAATATTTTTTTTTAAGAATGTTGTTAAGCTGTCATATTACTAATTACTATTAAGTCAAATTTTATCAGTAGTATTATAAATTTATTATCTCACCGAGGACTTTTGGCGGTGATAGCACAAATTTAACATTAAGAATAATTTTAATGATTTCCTTCAGGCGATAAAGAGATTTTTAAACGCATTGCTGAATAAAATGTAAGTAATTTTCCCATTTTTTTTCTTTTCTTTTAAATATTATTGTTTTAGCATTCTATTTCAGCATTGTAAATAAAATATAAAATTTTGGGGTACTTACGTATTAACGCCACCGCAGCAGAAGTTGCGCTAATGCGCCAAAATAAAGATCAATCTTGTTGGTTCGCAAGCAGTTATCTTTTGTATTCCTTGTTGCCTTGTTGTTTGCTGATTTTTGACGCCATTTTTTAGTGCTACGAAAATGCGTATTCGGGATTTTCCAAAAACAGAACAAGATGCAATTTTATTTTTCAGGAGCGAAATATTTTACCAAAAAAACAAAAATGTACCGATTCCAATGACATGAAACTTTATTTTCGTAAACGTAAGTTTTGGAAATGTAATTTAAGATCGTGTGATCAGCAAGTGGAACTTAGAAAAGACAACTGGTTTGAGGAAGCAGAATTCCATTTTTGTTCAGCTTTGAGATTCATATACTATTGGTGCGAGGAGTTGACGTCGATTAAATTTTGTGAAAAGCAACTTGATTTGTCGGATAAAACTGTTATAACATGCGTGTTTAACTGTTATAATAACCTGCGTGAATTATGTGCCTTGGATATGGAGAATAAACCAAACAAGAAGATTGGTGGACCAGATTGCATTGTAGAAATTGATGAAAGTTTGTTTACTAAACGTAAAAATAATTGTGGTCGAGTATTACCCGAACAGTGGGTGTTTGGTGGTATATGTAGAGAAACAAAAGATTCGTTTGTTGTCACTGTTCCTAATAGAACTGGCTCTACCCTTCTTGATAAAATTATTGAAAACATTGCATATGGTAGCACAATTTATTCGAAGAGTTGGAAAGGTTAACACACAAATAGAATAGAAATAGAAAGATTCCTACATGCTAAAGTTAATCATAAATACAATTTTATTGATTCTGATACAGGAATTCATACACAAACAGTTGGGAGACTGTGGGGCAGTGATAAATGGAGGAACAAGGGACATAAGGGGACAGCGAGACATCATTTGGAATCTTATTTATCAAAGTAAGTACCAATTTTGGCAGTAAAGCGATAAAATTTGGCTTTAAAACAGTTAAATTTCACATAATATCAAATTAACAATAAATTTGGCGTTAAAGCGATAATAATTTGGCGATAAAGCGATAAATTTGAGTAACAGAAATTAACAAAAGGACAACGTAAATTTATTTAAATGAATGAAGTATTTACTACCTCGAGAGTTGACATTTTCAAATGCAACAACTTGAGAAATTCCGTGATCTGCTTCGAAATGTGTACAAAATTGTATAAATGAATGAACTATCGGTAAAAATCTAAAATCCTGTACCCTTTGTGTAAAATGCATCGCCAGGATACCAAGTCGCCAGCAAACATAAAAAATGGCATAGTTAGTTCCCGTGGTAAAATGGCATGATAAAACCCATCACTAGGATGCCAAGTCGCTAACTAAACAAACAAATGGCTGTTGAAGTTAGGTGCCGTTGTAAAACGCTATTTCGGCAAAATTCATCGCCAAACATTGCTAGTACTGCAGCATTAGTAGCCAAATAGCTATTGCGTCAAATTATATTTCTTAAATTGCTTCTACGAAAGATTTTATCGCTAAATATTATCACTGTCGTGCGAATATTTTATTCCTGAAATGTTTTAACGCCAAAATTGCAATTTACGCAAATTTCTTTCACTAAAAATCTTATTTCTAAAAATGCTTTTTGGCCAAATATTATCGCTTTAACGCCAAATTTTAGAACTATTATTGCCAAAAATGTATGCCTTAATTGCCTTTACGCCAAATTATTATATAGAATTTTGTTTTGTTAACTTACAAATGTGTATAATTTTAGCAACGATAATAACCTATATTACGATTAAAATTACGCCAAATTTATTCACTAATAATACGATATGATACGATACGATCAAAAATACGATGCCGAATTCGAATGATAAAACAATATTAATAAAAATAAAGAATAAACCAGAGAATAACTTACATTTTATTCTGATATATCCTTTGCTGGAGACAAAAATTATCTTTTTATGCCTCACTAAAACCTGTAATTGCATAATCATATCAAATGAGCGAAGAAAAACAAGAAAAACATCATAAAAAAAAGCGCACACAAAATTTGATACAATCCAGTTGCCTTTTTTTTTTTCAATCAACTGACGTTCTAAAATTAAAAAGTTTGCGTGAATTTAAATAACGGTTGCCAAAAATCTTAACTATGTAAACAACATTAAATATAAACATCATTAAACTTCAAAAAAAATTTAATACACTAAATTTAATTTCGCCGTTTACTAATGTTCTAAAAATAAAAAGTAAAATTTTTTCGCGGGAATTCAAATAATGATTGTCACAAAATTTAATTATGGCAACAGCATTAAAAAAATATTTATTCGATAATCAAATATAAGATATTAATAGAATAAAAATCGTTTTTTTTTGTTTGTTTCGTATTTTCATGAGTGGCAATGAAATTAAAATTGTTTTATATTTTGTATCACTGACGGGCATAAATTATAAGAACAATTTAGGAATAATCAATAATTTATCGGTATAATTTCTGAAAAGAGTATATATTTCTGTTTTTATTTAAATTCTGACGATAATAATCAAAATAGCAATAAAATATATATTATATTGTTTGAAAACGAAGTTATGAATTCCTCTGACTGCAGTATTGTAACCCTACAGAAATTAACGGAACATTGGCGAAATATTCCGGGTTGCAAGGCTGGCGACTTTCTCAATGGTACAGCATTTAGTGGCTACATTTCAACTGCACTATGTGACTGAATCCCTTCATTTTTTCTTCTTTTTTTGTGTTGATTTAAATATCGATTTACATCTAATATCTTTCCAGATTAAAAAAATGTTTTGATTTGAATACTTTTGTAATTTATTATTAACTGTAATATGCAAGTGCAAGAATTTATACACTCACATGTGTTTTACTTAACTGGGAATTATAAGTACGCGTAATACTTGCTCAGACTTATAAGTCTTATTAAAGAAAAATTATTTCGAAATATTTTAATTAATATATGCCTTAATTTACGTAGAAGCATTAATGTATGTATATATTTATATATATATGGTACTTACGTATTAACGCCACCGCAATAGAAGTTGCGCTAATGCGCCAATAAAAAGCTGCCAATGCGCCAAAATAGAGACTGTTTTGAATCAATGTTAAACTCTATATCGGCCCGTTTTCCACCGAAATTCAATTGACTACTTTGTTTTTAAATACAGTGTTTTGATTTTAAATAAAGTGTTTGATATATTTTATGATTTGTCACAAAAATTTTAAGTGTAGATTGGCGGCACTTAATAACCGCCAAATCTGTAGCTGCGGTGGCGTTAATACGTAAGTATCATATATATATATATATATATATATGCGTGTGTGTGTGTTTATATATATAATATAAATTCTTATCTCCTATTCTTTTATCCTACACAATACATATATATTCTTAAAGTTTTGAAACTTCGTTTAAACGTATTATAAATTCAAAGTAATTTTGAAATGAATTTTCTTAAAAAGCAGATTAAAAGTAATTATTTTAATCTGCCGATATTTTTATCTTGTAAAACATAATTTCAATACCCCAGCAAGGAAAATTTTATGTAACAAATTTAACTAAATTTGGAGGATACAAATAGTTTAACAATTGTATGATGTGATTAGTTCAGGTATCAATAATTAAGTATCACATGAAAGGTTAAGTAATTGTACTATCATTTGCCCTTTCTTATGTATAAAACCACTTTAAACAGTAGCTTCCTATGTAATATGACTGCAGAGCGTTGTGCGCATTACTGACAAACCTACCCCGTAAAAAGAAAAACACCTCCTCTCTTGAAGTATGACAGTAGGCAGACAGTCTTGGCCCACCATGGAGCTGTTGTGTCACTGATGATGATGTGTATAACCAGATAATATTTATAAGAATAAAAACAGGGCAAATGAAATTAATTCCTTAAACTTTTGAAATTACTACTGTGCCCAAAGAGTAATACTGTTTATTTATTTTTTTTCAAAAACTCTTTATCTGTTCTTGATAATTTATTTCATCGCCTTCAAAGTAATCCCCTCCGGACACAATGCAATTATGACATCTTTTTTTCCAATCCTCAATGCAAGCTAAAAGGTCATCGGAAGGGATGACCTTCAAAGCGCGCGCCGATTCCTGTTGAATCTTTTCATTCGACTCAAAACGGTGTCCCCGGTGGTCTTTTGAGTTTAGGGAATAGCCAGAAGTCGCACGGTGTGAATACGGTGGTTGTGGAACGATACGGGTTTCATTTTTGGCAAAAAAAGTCACGAAGAATCAATGCAGCGTGAGCTGGCGCATTCAGTGTTTTCGATACCAATCGAGATTTGACGAGTTTCATGCCCAAAATGGAATGTACCGATCCTTTTGAAATTCCAACATCATCAGCAAGGTCTCTAATTGTAAATCGACGGTTTGCAAGCACCAAATCTTTAATTTTTGGACGTGAGCTTCGTCGGTTGAGGTGGATGGTCGACCAGAGGATTCTTCGCCTTCAACGCGTTCTCTACCTTCTTTGAACTGTTGATAGCACTTATAAACATTTCTTTCCGATATAGGAAACTGAATGCTTCTGCAACATTCTATACGTTTCCGCAAACAAAATTTAATGCAAGTTCTTTGCTCAATGAATTCAGATATTTCAAAAATCGTCGAAAAAATTTAAATTCCATATGACCTGGAATTTAAATTGAAAATTGATCTTACATTTTGGACACAGTAGTATGATAACTTTAATAATTGTCTTTTAATTATAAATTATGATACGGATGGACAGGGTACTTCAATAAACACCAGCCCCCTACTTTTACTTATTTAGTTAGTGTTTTATTTGAGAATAATATATTTAAGGTATATAACGATAATATCTTT
>BPLR01018913.1:0-50282 GCA_021605095.1 Caerostris extrusa
CACTGATAACTGAAAAGAAATCAAAAATCATTGAATATCATTTTTTAACTCTCACATCCAACTAATAATAACAAAAGCTGTAATATTCTCATTTATGAAATTTTAAAAATTTTCTTCATTAGTTCAATCGTGTATCAAACATTAAAAATATTATCAAGGCTTAGTTTCATAAGAGTTTTAAAAATCATATAAAGACGTAGTTATTGTTAATCCCACTTGATGAACAACATCAGAACATATACATAAACTCGTAGGCTGGTAAATTTGCTGTGATAGTCATCGCAAATTTTTTTCTCCACAAGTGATGTGCATATACTAGTATGTTTTTCGCTTTAATTATAAGTAGTTTTATAGTATGCTATAAATTACTTCGTATTAATAAATAACTTCTATATGAAATAAAGTTGAAATTAAAGGCAATCTTCAGTTGAGATAACTAATAGGTCATCAATGACAGCTAATTTTTAAAGTGTGTCACATAAAAAAGTAGCATACATGTATATGACATAAGATGTATGAAAATGATAAACTCGTAATTAAGTTGTCTCTCTTGTATTTCATGCATCAAACTTCATTTGTCAAATGTATAGAAATTAATAATAATAAAAAAACCTGTCCAACACATCCGATTTGGAAATATTGGCATTTTATTGGTGCTCATATTTGCAAGGTTTTTTTTTTATGATCTTTCAACTAGATCGTTTTTTAAAAGAATGTATACAAGAATGGAAAATGTTTGGAATTGTTTTCTTGAAATCTCCTCCTCTGCAATACTTTGATTTTCAATTTTTCTTCAAGTAAAAAAAAGATTTCAGCTTTAAGTTTTCACCAAACGAGCAGAACATAGTTTTCTTTGCTACTACTGAAATAGGGGGAAGGGGCGGGTGACGAACTTCTGCTTTTCTTTTCTTTGAAAGGTCTCGACGTCGACTTTTAACAACAGAAATCTTAAAGAAAATATTCTTTAAGATTTATAGCAATTTAATTTTTTTTTTATGTTCTTTTGTGTGGAACAAATTCGTCTATTTTTTGAAACTTCTCCTCTGTTTGGGTGAAATTCCTTTTTCTCGTGACCTTCTCTAAAACGAAACTGTTTCGGTTATGGATACGCTTAATGATGATGGTGTAGAAGTAATGCGTCTCAATTACTTTTGGTAACTGCCTGTATCCATTGAAGCATAATTTGGCATTTTACTATTTTTAATCTTATCGTATGGTCTGCTTTGGCATTTTTGTATTTTAATGTGATTTAAAAAGTAAATGTTTTTCATTACAAAAATAGAAAATAAAATCGCTTATAAAGAAAAATTTATCTTGGATATCCATTCAAAAAGCGTTGAATGTATTAATAATACGTAGCCCAGCTTTTCTATTTTCGATATCATAAGCTTCATTTACTTAAATTTTGATAAAAATATATATATATATATATTCTTTTTTTTTTTACTATGACTAAAATATTAATTTTAGACACACACACAATATTTTATTTTAATGATTGATATATATATATACATATAATTAATATTTTAATAAAAAAATCTCATTCTGATTCTGCATTTAATAACGTTTTTTATATTATGTTATTCAACCAGAAACTTCACAAAAACCTTAATCTTAGAACCTTAATAAAGAAAAAAGTAAAAATTCGGAAATATTCAATTTTCTGACGTTATTTTCAAAACATTTTGTATGTGGTGTTCCATGAGCAGTCGAGACAGTTAGAGGGGGTTTATTGCCTTTTAGGAGAATTTTCAGGAGTTATTATCTATTTGTAAATCTGTATTTTCAGGTATTTGTAAATCTAATTATTTTCTGTATTTGTGTGTGGAAGAAAACCCGGAAGACTTCCACCAGACAGTCGTACTACAAATTCGAGTTTATTTATGCCCCTCAAAATTACCACACAGTTTCTTTCGTTAATGCAGGGCATGGTGCCATTAGGAAAATATCATTCGCTTGTTAGTTTTCAGCATTATGTTGATAATCATTGGCTTTCATATGCTAATAATAGGCTTTTAATATGTTAACAAGATGAGTTTATGATGGAATACATTGGATACTGCTTATTTTCTGTTGTTTGTTCGTTCTTTTTTAAGTACAAACATTTCAAGGAATTATTAGAATAAATACCTTAGATTCCCACGCAAACAAAACAACCCGGATTAGACTAATAGCGTAAAATTTAGAATTCCGCCTAATTTACTGTCTAATCGTATTAAGCGCTTCTCGTTTCATAGCAAATCTCTGGTCATAAATATTCATGTAAGCAAATAACTAGTTTGTGGGCAAGATGGTTAAATTGTCGGAATAATTATTCCCTCAAGATGTCCTCATCCGTCGCAGGTTTATTAGGATGCTTGGTTTTGAACACAGTTATTCTTCCAGAGTATCGTCTTGTTTCATTTCCATAATTGCTGGATCCTTACTTGTGGTTTTATTACCTTGAGTCACAATGTGTTTCACGCTGTTCGATTTTATGGTGCGCTTAATTTATTGTAATTTTATTTATTATTTTGTTTTAAAAATTTTTAACCATTCATCTTCTGAAAAATTTTTTTGACTTTGTAACTTGTCTTCAAGTGGAAGATTGGAAAAGTGTATAAAATAAATTTACATATTTGTTCAAATATCTTGTGTGCCTAATGGATTAATTGTTATATTTTTGTAAGGGAATCTTTCGTATTGAAATAGTTTTATCTTTAATTATAGTTCCTTTGAAATTAAATGGAAACATAAAAAGTCATTTTATCCTTGTATTATATTTTTTTAAGACCTTTTGTTTTCCTGTTTTTATATGCATACAAATATATTTTTATTTTTCTTAATCTAAATTTAAAAAAAGAAGGGTGAGGCCAAGACTAATACATGTATAGTTGCAAAATATTATTAATTATATGATTGGCCGAAAAAAAAAAAAAACTATCTTAAATCACAGCTTGTTTCTATTAATTGATTATGATAGATTTATGGAAGTTTATATTTCAATGTTAAGATGAAGGCATTTCTTGTAAAAACTGCCCTAAAGTTCTTTGAAGCAGATATACGTTTATTTGTTGAATTTTAGGTATTGCCTCTTGAGATATCATTGCCGCGCTGTATAATAAAGCTTAAATAAAGAATCATTTGCTAATTTCATAAATTATATGAGGAATATTTATTTTGACCAAAAGAAGGTTAAAGATTTTAAAGAGTTATGTTGGTGTGTGCATAAAAGCACGAATCAAATTAGCAAATTTAGTAAATTGAAAAAAAGAAAGATTTAATTTGTGTACGTCGTAATTAAAATTGAAACGTTTTTGCAAAAATGGAAACATCATTGCACTGTATTAAAAAAATGCAATTGCATCTGCAACTTACAGAAAAAGAAAATTTTCATTAAAGGGAAACATTTTTTTTCGAATCTTATATTTTAATTAGCATTAATCTTACGTTTTTATGCAAAAATCCATAAATAAATAGAAAATCATATCATAGTTTACTAAATCTAAGAGACATGTAAGAGAAATAATCTAGTTTTTTTTTTTTTTAAAAGCTGTGAAGATATTATTCTTTTTAGCATTTACAGTTTTTATTTTATTTTTTTTTATTTTTTTTATTTTTTTTTTTTTTTAGCTTTTACATGGCATGAAAACAAAATGTATATTTTTGCTGAAATATTGTACCACATTGTTATTTAAATGCTTCTTTGTTAAATGCATTTAAATGTTCTTCAGACTTAAGTAATTCCCACCCCCACCTTTAATTTGCCCTTATCCCTCTTAAAAAACTTTGCAGTAAAAAAAAAAATTCGTAAGAAAATTTTGCTTACATTTTTATGATTCCTTTTTTTTATTAATACTTTGATGTGTTTAGAATTTTAAGAAGTGTAAGTTATAAAAATAAATATACTATTCATGCATTGTTTTCACATTTTTTTCCATTCATTTTAATAGTATATAAATATTTGTAATAATTACAAGAGTGATTGAAATTGCATGCTGTTTTCATCTGTGTGGTACAATTTTCTATTTAATTGGGCATCTTTTTTTTCTTTAATTCTGTTAAGTTGGGATTATCAACTGATGCCTTTTAATGTTCAATTTATTATAATAATATTGAAGTAATATAATCCTGTTTTTAAATTTTTATCATTAAATATTATTACATTTTGAAAAAAAATTAGTAAAATTAATAATAATTTTATTGAATTAACGATCTTATATGTTCCTTTGTTATAGTTTGCTGAAGAATAGTTTTTTAGTTGAGTGTAATGCATATGTAGTTTTAACAATCTCTTTTTTTTTTTTTATTCGATGGCATATTGTGGTTTCTTTGTAGAAAGGGGAAATTAAACTAATTTATTTTCTTGGGTATCACTTTATGAATATAAATCCTGTAAATAATAATAAAAAGTGTTAATAAAGTATTAAAATAAGTAAAAAATAAATAAATGAAAAAAAATCTGAATCATTCAAGATATTAATAAACTGAAATTTTGTTAACTGAAATGAAAACCTTTTTTTGATCATATGGTTTTCACCATCGAATGGAATCATAAACCGTATTCTTTATTTTAACCATAACTATTTATCCATATCTGTACATTTAAAATGATAATAATAATAAGATACGTAAATAAATATTCGTTTTGTTACATTATTTAAATATCCTTAAACTCCTTGTCTTAAAGTATTTGTAACAAGTTTCGAATCTACCTTTCCGATCTTTTTAAAAAACTAAAAACTTTAAAAAAAGTTTTCCTTTTTCAAATTCCCTTTACAATGATTCACTTACCTATCTCTTCTTCTACTTTTTCTTTCTTCCTTTTCCTTGTAATTGCCTGAATTATTGGAAATTAAATTCTAATGCCTGCTGGATTAACTTCTATTAAAGGACTAAGCCACACAATTCAACTAATGAAGTCTTGTTAAAAAGCCTTGTTTTATCTTACCATCTCTTTAGCATTTCCCCTCAATTCCAATACCTCGAAAATGTCTCGTAGGCGCCTTAATACTTATTATCCCATTTTGTGTACTGGGCATTTATAATTCTTTCTGGGTTTTATTTCTACAGCTTGGCGAGGAAAAGGAATTAACTGAAAATTGTGGGACTTGCAGCTTAATGAGTACTCAAGCGACTGAGCTGCACCATCTTCTTATTCGTATTAAAAAAAAAAAAAAAAAGAAGCATGGTATCGCGAATTCGAGCGTATCAGCGTATAATTATTTTGCTTTGCTCCCTTCATTTAACAAATTTGCTTAATTGTCAGTAAGTGCTCTTGTATTTCGATTTTGAAATTACACGCTGAAAATGCAGTTAAAAAAGTAATTAGAGTTGCCATTGGGAATGGGCGGCTTATTATTTCATTAGGCAAAATTCCTCATCCTCGTCCCAAGTAGAGTTGTTTTTGAAAAAAATATTACATTGTATTTATTTTTTTTTTCATGAATTATAAAGTGTTTTGTTTCTTAATATATATATTTTTATCTTTAATATATATATAAATATAACTTTATAGTTATTGACTAACAGGATATATCTATATTTTACAGGTAATATAAATAAATATATATATAAATCGCAATAATATAACAGCAGCAATATATAAACAGCATATATATATCAATCATATATCGGCCAGATAGGCAATTGGCTAGAGCTCTGGCCTTTGGTACCACAGGTCCTAGGTTCGAACTGGCGGTGGCTGGATATATATATATATAACGGGTATGTCCTGATATATATATATATATATAACAGGCCTAATGTCCAAGTGACTATAGTTCTGTGCCTCAGGTTTCGGGTTCTAGTACCGGCCGTACCATGGATGTTTGTAGTGATTTGGAATCCCACTTTAAACTATAGATTCAGGTCTAATATGATCGTTGGGTGTAGGACTGACAACCCTACATAGTAAAAAAGATAACCTTCTGTCTCGAAATCTACCAGTAGGCAGATGGCCTTGGCCCACTATGGGGCTGTTGCACCATGATGATATCAATATGCAAACACATATATATATATATATATATATATATATATATATATACAATATATGCATATATATATATATATATATGTATATAAATATATATATATATACAATATATATATATATATATATATATATATATATATATGCAATTTGCATATTATTATATATGAAATTTGCATATTATTAACTCTTCATGTCTGTTCAATGAGTTTGACGGGGATTATTAATTAAATGTGTGAGCAGTAAGTGATAGATTGATCATTCAAATTCTAGAAAATAAACGAATAACGACTGAAAGGTAAAGGTAGATAAGAAAGGAAGAATTCAGTAGTTTTTGTTCTGTTAGTGTGTAGTAGTTTGTTTGTCAAAGTTCATATTTGTTTGCATAACTGAAACATTGGTTTGTAATGATAAGATAAGAAAAATAACTATTGACTTCAAAGGCAGCGAATAAATTTTAATACCAACAATTGGACTGTGTATTGATAAGATTAGAAAAACGATGATCTAGTTCACTGTTTTACAAACGGTATATATATATTTGTAGTTTTAAATGTTATTTGTAGAAAATTTTAAAATTATTTCCAAAAGTTGATTCGTCTTTTTTTTTTTTTGTTAGATAAGCAATTTTTTTATGCTTTTCTAGAATTTTATTATTTTTTTATAAGTAAAAATTTTATTTGATTACTATAAATACTTAAATATGGAATATATATGAAATAATATTTATGGCTATATAATGCTCACAATATTTATTTTACTGTACAATTTTATTACAGTTTCTTCTTCTCCATTTTATTAACTTAAGTTATTTTATGTTTATCGATTGATTAGCATGAAGTTATTTTTTAAATATACTTTTATCCCATAAATAGATGCTACAGATTTTTCTGAATTGAAACTACTGTCCTGCGTTTCCTTTAAAGGAACAGTTGCAAGCAAACAAATAAATATGTCTGTTGGAGAGAGTAACGTCTGCTACGCTATCGCTGGCAACCGTGTTCCCCCCGCTGCGCTATTAGTCAGCCTTTGTTTGATGAGACATGGAAGGGGTTCCTAAAATAAAGCGACGACTCGAAGTGGTCTTCATGCAATGAATGGCCAGTAGCTTAGCGAATGTCGGTCGCCAAAGCTATCGATCCCTGTAAATATGCCTTGAAAAGCGGGTTCAGGGTGTGGCACTCAACAGTTAGCCGCTGAGCAGTTACATTGTCTCGGCCTTTTGTTTTTCTTATCGGTGGCTGCTGCTGTTTACTGTAGGGGATTAGGTCTCGTGGGCGGTGGATGGCATGGGCTTGAAATTACCTTCATTAATTTAGCATTTGTCGGCATGCATGTTATAAATGAAGTGCATGCGATAAGTGTAAACAAATGTGGATTATGTATGGAATCCATTTACGCCATGCTTACTGCATCCTATGCTTTATGCTAATGATACAGGTTATATAAAATATGGAATGGTGCTATTGTTTTAATATTGTTTTTAATCGTAGAAATCCTCTACATATTGCTTCGATCAATAAAAGGGTTATTTAAAAATATTTAGCACCCCAGAGTTTACAATATATATATATTTTTTTAAGATTCTTTTCGCAAAAAAAGTAAAAAAATGTGTCTTCGTAAAAGTAAAATTTTGTAGTATCTGTGACAATAACGGGGCCATACATTAACCTCCACATTGTAATTAACTTTTTAGTGGACTGTTTTTCGCAAAAAGTAAAAATGTGTAGTATCTGTGACCAAAGTGTGTCCACACAACGACCTCTACATTTTGATTGGACTACTTCAACTTTTTGTTAATATATATTTAAAGACTTTAATGTGTTTAGATTTCTGCATTCGAAAATCTGTTGTATTATGTCGTTTATGAGGAAGTAAAACGAGAACTTCTAAGTTTTTCACGCTCATGATTTTAATAGTCAATTCTATTCTACTTTAATTGAGAAGTATTTGAAAAGGAAGGGGAAAGTACTTGATGTACATAAATCTGATTTCAACTTTTTGCCAAAATAAATGTGATGTTTTGAAAATAAATTGAGAAATTACGTTAAATATTGAATAGTGCATAGAATTTTATAAGATTCTAATATTTCTGCACGTACTGTGAAATGAAATTATTTTTTTTTTAAAGACAACGATGACGACGATTTGCCAGGTTGACGGAGAGCTTTGGTTGCATAGCAAACCTCTATCTCCTGCTTTGTGAATGAGAGAAGTTTCTTAAGCTTTAAGTCCATTGATTAGATAGAAAAGGAGTAAGATGTAATATATATATATATATATATTAATTTATTTAAAAATTAACTTTAAATTAACAAAAATTTACGTATATATATAATTTTTTATATTATTATTATAATTTTTAAGTAAGGAATAAAAGTTTAAAAGGGAAAAAATAAAAGGTAAGAAAATAAACAAACAAAAACAAATGAATAGGAGAAATTGTGACTCATAGGAGAAACTGCATGGTAATTCGGAAAGGGGATATGTCTTTAAAGGCAAATCCGTTGGAAATGTAATTAAACCGGCTTATCTGAATCGTATCTGCACTTTAAGAAAGACTTAGTTCTGATGTTTTCATTTCATATTTATTTTAATATCTCGACTATTATAGATAACGAATTAGATAAAAATATTTTTGAAAGAAAGCACACATTAGTTACTGTTTTCAGGCGGATGATTACAAAGTATTTTTTTTTATTTACTGAATCATTGGTTCAATTCAATATTTTAATGCTAATAAAAAATACGGAAATTAAGTATCTCTGTTGATTATCTTTCTTGACCTAACTTATCATTATAAAATGCAATTTATAAAATATTTTCCTTTTCTTCGTTAAATTTCCATGTAAAAGAAAATTGATTTTTTCAACTATGCACTTTTAAATAAACTTCAGATTTTTTTGTGTATCTATGGTAGTGGATGTTATTGTTCGAGGATATAAAGTTCAAATATCAAGATGTTGTTTAGTTTTACAAATCTTTTAATACAAATCATGATGTGCATCATTATAGTTTTATTGACGAAATCTTATGAACATGAATGTATATGTAGATTTGGGGGAATGAGTATGCGTATGAAATTGCATTTATGATAGCAAATAGACGAATCGATTTGAGTTCTATTTCCGTTATTGACATACGTAGCAGTCATTGCTTCGAAAACGATTCGTTCAATAGTGAACGTATATGAGAGTCACTTGGTCTGGATGGCATGGAAGTAGTTTCGTGGTTCTTTTACCATACGACACACGGGACAAATATTAATAAGAAATAACTAAATATGTTTTAGAATTACCGTCAAATCTCGATAATCTCAGTTAATTTGAGTTAGGACCTGATGGCCGAGTGGCTAGCGCTCTGGCCCTCGGTACCAGGTTTCTGGGTTCGAATCCATGCCATGGATGTTTGTAGTGGTCCGAAATCCATTTTAAGCTTTAGATCCCATTTTCATATGATCGTAGAGCGTCACCCACATCATTCCCGAACTGTAAAGGAGCAACTCAGCTCTAGGCACAATGATGTGATGTAGTAGTCGTTAATCGGAGTGTCGCGACTCGGATTACTAAAAACTCAGAGATTAAGTGAACCTTTGATCACAAAATGAATATCACCCAAAAATAATTAAAATCCTGAAGCAAAATACCTTTAATGGGGAAAAAAAATAGCGGACAAACAGAATTGTAAAGCAAAATGCATTTCAAATAATGTCACATTTACAGATTCTAATGAAGAGGACAAAAAAAAAAAAAAAGTCTGTAGTTGTTTTTGAGTTTATCAAAAATCAACTTGTCCTGTGACGAAACATCTGTTTTTCTGAAAGTGACAAACCACATGTAATGCTGCTTTGTTTTCTGCGCATGAAACTGTTTTTCAACGTTTGAATGTTCAATTTCTCTATCTTAACATCTAAAGAAATTGGCGTAATATGTCAATATAATGTGTTTACTTTTGTATTCAAAAGCATATTGCCTTTATTGCATGATTTCTAGAACATAAGGCCGTTAGTCTTTAAACAGGGTGTTTTTCAGGTTCCAAATTAGCGTACAAGGTAAAAAAAAAATCATCAACATTTGTCCTTTCTCTGATTATGGAAGTTATTATCAACATACTTACTATATGTTTAAGTTCTCATTTTATACTAAAAATTCTTAGAACATTTTGTTAAAACCTTTTATTGTATTTTGGATATTATGGTGTAAAGGCATTTTACCTTATTATTGGCTACAAATATTAAGCTATTTATATAAAACACTAAAGCCTATTTAATTTTGCGCACATTTATTTTATTTTATTTCATTTTATATACATTATTAACTTCAACACAAGATCCTTATGATAACAATTTGTAGTGTTGTTTTTGTTCGTGCTATTTAGCAATATCCTTTGTAAACAACTTATTTCGTAAATCATTTTAATGTAGCCCAAGGATATCTTTTCGTTCCATTTGCTTAAATTATCAAATATCTTTGATTTGAAATAAAATATTGTAGATTTTTCAGTCTAAATATTCAGTTACCATCTATATAACCTCTAATATAAACTAGTAACTTTGGAGCGGTTCCCTCCTGTAAACTAAATAAAACCGAAAGAATGTTCTTAGTGCGAAGTGATCGACGTGAAGGAAGGAAGTGCCGAAGAACTTGTAAAATTACCAGGTTGGATTTTCTAGATCATTCAATGCTTTTTCTTTCAAGTCCCTTGGATTTCTTCGCTAAACCATCGCCAGAGAGAATCAGTTTACTGTGCACACACATCCACACCCACACACACACGCACCTCGAGCGCAATTGTCTGGTGACACTGAATCTCTTTTGTTTAAAAAGAAAGAAAACATCCTTTCCTTTTTTTTCTTTTGACTTTTAGTTTTATTTTGTCTGCCGAGAACAGAAGCTGTTTCCGAGCAGGTCCACTCAGCTAATTCTACAAAAAGAATGAAAAGAGATTAAAGAGCAAACAATACCTAACTGGGATTGTAAAAGGAGACGAGGGAGAAGGGGTGTAGGAAAGACTCTCGTTCAGAGCTTCAGGTTAGGAAGTTAGATAGATGGACACGAGAAAGAAAAAAACTTGCTTCGAAAAAGAAAGAGGATAAAAAAAAGAACTCCCTGCTTTCTCACGAACTGCTTGCTTTATCTCTTCCGTAACTACGAGCTAATTGTCAAGTTACCTAACAAAGAAATCTTCAAGTTACCTTCTTCAAAAGCCAGATTTGCAATTGTTGAATCCTCATTAAAGAGGTATTTCCGGCGGTTGATTAAATAGAAATTGCTTATAAATTGTTATTAAATCCCATTGCCATTAGGATCTTTTTTTTTTTTTCTCAATGAGGAGAATGCTCAATTGCTTACGTTTCTTCACTCTTGGACTATGGACTTGCTAAAAATATTGACCACTTTAGAACGAAACACCATTTTTATTAAGTAAATGTTTTTTTTCTTGGTGCCATCATAATTTTGAAATAATACTTCCAGGTATACAATCTGAAAAGCTTCTCTTTAACTCCTCCTATGTAATGAATGATTTATTATGCCCATCTTTGGTGTAAGCAGCTCAGCTTTTAGTTTGGTTTGCATGTTCAGTTTCAAACTGATCTTCCCTCAATTCATAAACCTGTAGTGTGCAGGTTGGGAACCAGATTGTAACTGGGTGTGGTTAGACTGAAATACTTGAGGCAGAACTCAACTTTATTTACACTCGCACAACACCACACACATACAATTAGAGACGTACAATATTTATCATATTTAAAGACAGTTAATTATATATTCGTGGGATTATTCTACGACCGAAAAAAAGGAAACCGAAAACCCAATACCCTGTTATGTGTAGGTGCTCGAAAGAAACTTCCTCTCCGGGGAAGAGTCTGTAGGCCAGCTAATACGTAAAGTTGCTTTACATATATTTCTTTCGGGATGAGAGACTATAAACTAAACGTTTCTCAGTGGAAGCTCAAGTTGCGCTGTACTTCCTCTCGGTTGAGAGTCTCGAGGCTTACTGACACTCTGCTGGACGCCACAGAGGCACTCTTGCCAGTGTTAGGAGGAAACACGGTTACAAACCTAATCACCTACTGAGCAATGCTTCTTTTGCAACCAGAAACAATACTTGTAATTTAGAAAGGTTCGCAGTTTAAATTTTCTTATCGTGGGCCAGATACACTCTGAGTCAAAGCAAACCTACTACTAAAATGAGTATTGGAAGTGAACTTAGCAGTTTTAATTTTCACTGTTATTATCTTACGGTTTATTTTTCTTTCAACGGTTTTTTTCCCCTCCGTTTCGCTAATGAAATCAAAAATTCTAATGTAACACTTCTTTGCATTTTTCCGTTTGAAAATAAATTAAAAATGGAAAATAAATGTATAAATTACAACTAATTATAAGTTAATTTTAAGGATTATGTGAAAATAAAATATTATTGAGTGTCAAAATGTCTGCTGGAAAACATTTTCTTCTGAATTAAACAATTTTATTTAGAAAAAGATGTTTGAATTATAGTATATATTAAAGTATTTATTTGTGTCATATACTTTGTTGTGGAGGAAGATTTGAATTTAATGCATCAATTGCTTTAAAATTTCATTTTTTAAGCAGAAATTCGAGACAACCATGTATAAGCAGTACGTGTATTTCCATATTTTATGCAAATGAAGAATTTGAACGATCATTTGTTAGGAAAACATATTCAGTTGGATTAAAAAAACACCATTGCTCTTAGGAAACGTTTGTCATTCTCCTACAAAATTCAATTTTTATTCTTTTCCCATTTATTAATACTGTATCACTGTCAAATATGATTTATTTAGTTTGAGGAAACATTGGATTTTGATAGAAGTGGGGGAATGGAGTGAAATAATAATTTTTCTTCAGGTAAAAATATTAAATAGTATATTTTAAGGAATTTTCTAGACTGTAAAGCATTATTTTTAAATAAATGTAAAAGAATTGATGAGTTACCGGAAAAAGGTTTATTTTATCTGAAAAATCATCTGACTGAAAGATTTATTAATCAGTTCGTTTTGTTACCTTAAGGTTTTGAATCATTGAATAATTATTTGGAAATTTTTTTTCTATTAAATACTTTTAAGGAATAATTTTAAAATAAAAATTTTTTGAAATGGTATATACATGATGCTACGATAAATTTAAACTAGTTAATAAATTAAATCTAAATATTTCTTCTATTTGAAAATATCTGTTTAAAAAAAAAGTTGCATAAAAGCTAGTGTAAGTTTTTAGAAATTTCTACGTTTATGATTCTCGTAAGATTTTTTTTAATATTACAGTAAATTATTTGAATAATTTCTAAATATTACAATAAATCTGAGTTCTTTTATTCGCTGCACAAAATTTAATTCCATGTACTTCAATTTTATGTCGATTTGCTATCGTTTCTTATACTACTCATTGGGTAGGGCAAAATTGTGTTTTTTTCAATAATTAAATTATTTACTCCAAAATAGGGGGCAAATTATTTTCTATTTATAATGAAGTGCTATATAAATATTATTTTTTTTCAAGGAAGCTATAAGATAGGACATTTGTCCATCATTCGTTCTTCACTATGTAGATTTTTGTCCTTTCTCCAAAATGAAATTGAAAATAATAATAATTTTTTTTTTTTTTTTTTTTTTTTTTTTTTTTTTTACGAAAACTATGCATTTATTTTCCAGTAAATAGAAGATGCTGGATGCAGCTTTTTTTTTTTTTTTTTTATCTTTGAAATTGCACTCAATCTGAGTGAGGTAAAATTCAAAGTATGCCCTCCAGACCTTAAAAGCAAAATTTTTGCCTGTACGACTCTATTCGTGATGCTCCAGACACTGTCTTCTCTGTCAATGCCCAAACTACTTAGAGAACTTCTATTGAATTAGCGGCTTCGTGCTTTTTGGCATTCCTCATTTAACATACTGGTTAGTTATTTTTCACTGATCTAATAATACACTTGGAAAGTAAAAACGCCCCGTCCTAAACCAATATTAAAGAAGGTAGTGGAATTAGCCGGAAATAAAGAAAGGAAGGACAGGGGGGGGAAAAGAAGGTAAAAAAAGGCTTAATTTGCTTGGGAGGCACTCTCTTGTTGATGTACCTTCCATTACCACACTTTGTCCGTAAATTGACAGGATGGACGGATAATAAAATTTGAGCTGCTTATTTCCTCGTATATGTGTCAGGGGACATGTTTTTGCACTTCCCTTATTTTTGTGATCAATAATGGTAAAAATGGAAGCATATTTTTTCGTATCTTGTGGCAGCCATCAAGTACTAAAAGTTCCAAGTTAAGTATCAATCACATCTTGATAATGGCATTGAAATTTTTAAGGAAATCATATTTATTATGGTAGGGAAAATCTTTGCTGTAAATTGACTGATAAATAGAAATTTTAAAAAGTATCCATACTTAAATATGATATGAAAATTTCGTATTTTAAAAGCTTTTAAAGTATATTTATAGGAAGTGCTTTTTAAAAACAATTTTTTTTTCTCTAAGAAATTTGCGGAAAGAACTATGATTTAGTTATTGATATTTAAAAAAAAAATGTTAAAAAAAAATCCACTCATTTTGAGTACTTGATCAGTTTTTAAATGTTAGTATCGATTGTTTACACATCAATAAACTTTTTACAATAACCTTGCAAGTATCAGACTGTATTGTCTGATACTTGTAAGGTTATTGTAAAAAGAGTTCATTGATGTTGGAAATTATAATACAAAGTTTGGTTTTTCATTTTAATAGGTAAAAAGAAAAAAAAATCATTTTATGTAAAAATATAGTAAATATTTACTTAAAGGCGCAAAGGAAATATAGTTAAGGAGGGGGAGGAAGGACGCTGTAAACCGAAGATTTTACAGTGAGAAATCCTTTGGGATTCTATTTAATTATTTTTTATTTCATTTTATTACCATGCACTGAAGAACTTGCGAATGGTATGAATAATAAAATATATAGTGTATTGTGAAGTGTGTTATTTGGTATATAAATATTGCCACTGTAAATAATCCAATTATTTTAAAATATAATTTTCAAAATAAATTAAAGGTAATTAATCAAATCTTTTAGAAAAAGGTTTTATTACTCTTATCTTAGTATAATATATTCATCTCGGATATTCATGCGTCGGACTAGTAGTGTAACTTTTCATACAACTTTTCATTGATTCAAAATATTACCATACATAAATATTTTGATTGGATCTTCGTAAAGCGAACACAGAATTGAGTTAAGAAATAGGCAGTAAAGAGGGTACAAATTTTATAATACAGCTATAATAAAAAAAAATCTATAATATTAAAAAAAGATTGCACAATATAAAATTTGCTGTTTTTGTTATTACCCATGGCTTTTATTAGAACTCAATCCATATAAATTTGACCACTTATCGTAGAAACAAAAGAACATATAAACATATTAAAATAGTAAAGGAAAAGACCAGACATTCTTAAAAAAACGACCAAAAGACATTAAAAAGCAGTTAAAAAACAAGTTAAATAATCTAAGGATAAAAATTTAGAAATCTAGAAGCACCATAAATAAAAGTCTAGTGGGATCAGGACATGTTTTTTCTGGCTCACCAGTAAGAAGCACACAAATTACTATTCTGTTGTAAGTGAGAGTCCAGTCCCGAGCAAACAAGTAGATGGGCCATATTCATTCTCTCCATCTTGCATAAAACACATATATCAGTGTACACAATCATTATTTTGGCCAGATAATCGGCTAGATGGTTCTTAATCTAAAATTGGCTACAGCATCTTTGCGAGTTTTTTTTCACTCAATTTTTTCCAATCATCTCCGATTGTCTTCCAGACTTTTACTTTGGTGTTAGATAATAATTTACTAATATACGATGTTTTAATTTTTGTCCCGTATAATTCTCCTAAAAGAGTCAAGATGGGTAGGACTCAATACAAAACTTTTTCAATTAGAGTTTGATATCTTGAATGAAACAGTTTCTTTCAATGTGCTACTTTAAATAAACGCTTAAGCTAAGTACAGTTGCATTCCTTTACATTATTGTAATTTAAAGAAATTTTTGAAAATTGTATGAATTGAACCATCACAATGAATTGGTTGTCACGCCATTAAATTGAGTTTGTGAACTTGATTAACTTTAAATTTTCAATATCTCGATTTAAAAAAGATTTGTCTTATGATATTTATGTAATTACCGCTACATTATGTAATAATTTTACAAGAACTGTTTTTTTTAAATGCCGATGCAACCTTAATGCATAAGATATTCCTTGGCTTTTTTGAGTATAAATACACCCATTTGTTCCAAGTTAAATTTATTTATTATTTTGTTCCCTAATCCACTTGGCGTCACATCTGGTCCAACTCTTCCCAATGAAAGTAAGGATTCTGATAAGAATATATAATTAATCTTCCACCATCTAATTTATCCCTTGAGCTTTTCAATATTTGCCAACCATTCTTTGTTTAGATTCTTTTCCTCCCCTTCCTGCCTAATTAAATTCGATCTGTGACAAAATTATTTGCAGTATCCCACCATCGGGTGTTGCTCCCGATTCATGAAAGTTTACCCATGGAGTTGGGGCATTTCATTATGTGGGAGTTTTACGTGTTTTAATAAGGTACTTTAAGGGAACTGTTTTCCTATATCATTCTGAGGTAATTAAAAGCGGTTGGGAATTGTGATGGTTTTCTAACTGCCAGTGGCTAATAAAAATTTTATTGTCGTAAGAATTTATTATTCAGGTTGCATGCATTCAGGCTATGTTTTTTTTTTTTTAAGCATTATTTTAGAATTACGTATACGCATTGTTAGTAAATATTTTTGTTGTTGGATTTATATAATTTATTTTCCCTTTTAATAGCATATTCAAATAAGCCGGTTTCTTTGTAAATGGTATAAGTCCACTTTATATTATATGGGGATATTTAAGGTTTTGTTTTTGAGTGAATTGAAAACATTGGTACATGTTTATTAACATGTAGCAATATTTTCAATGTACCAATATGCTCGTTTTATGTTTTTTAATATTAAATTGATTTAAGTTTTTAATGTGATCGTTTTTAAAGTATTAGCTAAAAAAATTTATACTTTTGATGACCTCAAATGGACTTAACCGCTTTTTCAGAGTCAACGAAATATGAAAATTATGAAATATGGGATTTCAATTGAATTTTCAACTTTTTATGAAATTTTTATTAAATGTCAAAAAGCAAAATAAAAGTATTTTCTTTATTATTTCTTCAGGTAATGCCATTTTATTTATAACTTTATATTAATATATGCAAAAATTAAATACAATAAAAATTAATTTTTTTTTTATCATTTTGAGAAAGGTTTTGAAAATATTCATGATGATTGGAGGAATATAAGGTAATAGATCCCTCCTATTTTTGAATTGGACCTGGCCTGGTGATATAAAGGTGTTAGTGTATCTTATTTTCAAATTTTTGTAGTCTTCCTTGTCTGGGGGATAAATCTAGTGTTTTAAACTCCACATTTTCATCAAATGGAAGTTTTATACAACATTGTTCATGGTTTGTTTTTAGAATTCTTATCCAACATATCTTCAGGCAATTTATTTTTCGTCGTCTTAGAATTGCTTTTTCTCGTGGTTTCGTCGAAACGAAATCACCTTGTTTCATCTCATGCAAAATATACTTTTATGTTTTGGCTTTGTTGTATGATGGTATAAAAATCTGTAAGAATATACGTGTACTTATTTTATAAATACCTACCTGCTTTCATAGATAATTACGTCACTGTATAAATACCTACCTTATATTTGTAATTTTATTAACTACATCAAAATTTTCAACATTTGTTAATATAAATTTAAGGATTTTTTTTTTTTTGGTTACTTTTTATAAAGATAAAAAGCTCATAGCAGATTGCATTCATTGTTATCATTAACTAACTTTTTTATCAAAACTGGACTTAACCACTTTCAAAGAAGACGGCTGAAATGTTTATTTTAACAAATATATTTGAATATATAAGTTGTTGACGCAAATCTATTATGCAGTTATATTTGTTATTGAAAAGCTATTACACAGTCCAGTCACATTAATGTGACCACCTGTCAAAAGCCAGAATATACAAGAGTGTATATTCTGGCTTTAAGTGGAGTGTGGAATGGGGTATTAAGTGGAATTCTTTATATACACTCCACTGCGATGTGCTGCCACCTGCCTTTTGTGATTGGTTATTTCACGTTGATGTCGAAAGTAGGTGGTGGTCACATTAATGTAACTGGACTGTGTAATATGATAATAAAACTAGTTAAAAACTATTGACACATAATTTTTTCCACTTACTTAAGTAAGGGTTTTATTTATATTAGAAGATTGTGTTATATGAATTTAAATATGTAATTGTATTCTTGGTCTACATTTCAAGTGCATTTAAAATTTTTTTTTTTTTAAGAATTGTTCACATTCTTAAATGCAGATCAAGCGTATATATTTTTAGTCTTAATTTTTCTTTCATGAAAAATTTACTTTGTTTGAAATGTACAAAGAGTTATGGGTGGTATAAATAAAGTACTTTGATTACGAAGCAACCACACTTTTATTTTGCTGTTGGAGAAGCGTTATTTTAGGTCAATGCCCATTGAAATTTTATGCCACACATTTTATATCTAGAAATATATAATTAATAAAAAATAAAAGAGAAAGGTAACAGTATAAATTAAGAGAGAAAAAAAAATATGAAATGGGAATAAACTATAACATTAGAAGGAGGCCCACCATCCCATTACTGGCATTTCAGATGAAGAAATGAGGGAAAAAACAACGGATTATATGTTAAGTATAGTTCTCGGTTTTTTTTTTCTATTTTTAAACAAAAAATATATTACACCTAGGAAGAGACTTTAAAACCGAATTGCAAGTGTAAGGAAGATTATTATAGAAATTTTAAGTATAAATTGGCGAATGTTTGGAAGGTTAAGCGATTGTCGAACATCCAGATTCTTGAAACATCAAGGTGAGTTGGTGATCATCCGAAGGATTTTGTTTTCAAGTCTTCAATGATTTCCAAGTTACTTTTTGCTGCGGTACCCCAAACTGGATCTGCATAAGTAATAATGCGGCGCATGTAATATGTGTAAATAAGCATTTTGTTATGTAGCGACAGGTTAGAATTTCTACAAATTAGAGGATATAAGGTGTGGATAACTTTATTAAATTTATTTCGGAGGTTTTTAATATGCCGAGAGTGAGTGAGATTTTTATCAAGAGCGATGCCAAGATATTTAACTTGTTTGAACCGAGAGATAGTTGTGTTATAGATAATAATAGCTGGATTAGTAAATTTCCTTTTGCGAGCAAAGAGAAAAGCCTCGATTTTGACAGTATTGAGTTTAATTTTCCTGCGGATTAATCATGTCTGAAGGGAGTTGATATAATTTTGAAGAGCAAAAGTGATAACCAATGGGTTATTATTTTGACATAAGATAGCCGTATCATTAGCGTATAGAGTGATTTTAATATCCGGAGATAATGGAATAGCATTGATGCTGACGTGCAAAGGTAATAGGCTGAATTATACGTCTGTTGTTTCATTACATTTAGTGAAATATAACTAAGCATGTCTATAAGTGGTCTGAAATTTTAAAATAATACCATCTTTTAAAAAGCATGATTTTTTTTTTATTTTTTAAAAAATATTATATAATTGATTTTTTTTTAAGTATGCTGACTACAATAACATTAAAAACTACGCTGCATCTTCTCCAATTTTATTAAAATGCTTTTAGTTTTAATTACAGTTTTACGATATTATTCCGCTTGCAATCGCAATGATTTTTATGCCATTTTAAAAGCAGCAAGACACAGCCAACACCTGTAGCTGTTGCCACGAATGTATCAATTTAGTATTTTAAAAGGTGGGTGAACTACCCATTTGAGAATGTGTCTATCACCGTTAAAAGGCTGTGCTAATGCAACGGGTAGTCGCTAATTTATATCGCTTACCTCCCTAATTGCCTCAGGAAACTGGTAAGATTAAGAAACTTTCTGGCAGCAATCGGTGTAGTTAGCAGCAACATAACGCCGCGTGTCGCCGGTGTAGTTTTCATATCATTGGAGGAGCCAACTAATTTGAGGGCAGCATTTGGCATCTAAATTGATTTTCGTGTTTTAGCTGTTTTAGCCAAAACGTGTCGACTGTCTGGGGAGCGAAAAGAGTCTTTTTAATGGCCCAAGCTGGTGGGTCATTTATTTTAATATAGGCTTTCGTCGTGCATTCGCTTTCAATTAATCTCGCCATAAAATTAGTCCGCGGTTGTAATGGCCCGCCATACGGTGCGCTGTGCACTGTTTCTGGGGTAAAGGTGGCACTGCGGGGTTTCAATTTGGAATTCCCCTGTTCATAATTTCGAGGCTAGAGGTTTATGAGGGGGTCGGAATAAGGCATCAATGGCCGGGGTGTGATTTTATGGGGCTCTCTCGGTGTTTTTGCTTCCGGAGTTAAATTTTAATGCTCTTTTTTTCTACCTCCTGTTTCTTGATTTGTGGCATCTTCTTTTTTTTTTTTTTTGGTTTTGTTTGTATAGGGCATGATTATTATAATGATGAGATATGGTGTGTGGCTTAGTGAACATTAAGTAAAGGTGAGTCGTTATTTATTTATTATTATTATTTTTTTTTTTTTGAGGAAGAGGGGGATATTAGTTTTGTTTTTAAGGCGATTTTTGATGGAGTCGAGAATGTGCAGTTTTCATATTTTAGCCTATTTTAGACAATGTGTAGATAGGAATTTAAGAAGTGATGATTATATAAAATTGTAAATTAGATAATTTTGAATGTTATACTAAATTTTTTCCTTTAGAAAAATGTCATGGAAATATGTTTTAGTTTGTCGTTTATTAGCTATTGTAGAAATGTTTCTAAATTTTCAAAATTGGAACTGGCGTTATTCAAACTTGTAAATAATATTTTTTTCAAATGATAAGCGTGAACACAAATCAGAAATGAGACCTGTCAATATAAGAAGAAATAATGAAATGTTTACTGTTTTTTTAAGAGGACAATTGTTGAATGTTACTATTTCGACTTTTGTTAAATGAAAAAAACAAAAGAAACAAACTAGGTAGCAAATTATCTCTTAAGTTGTATTGGGAACAAAAAGTATTTCTATGACATTTTCACAGATAAAAATATGTGACAAATTTAATAAAATAAATATGAAATATGGCATATTTATGACATATTTTATAAAATAAATAAATCTATGACATTTCCACAGAAAAATATTCCAGTAATTTTAATAAAATTTTTTAAAGATTTTTTTATTAATATGTATCAATGTATTTTATTTTTATCAATTAATTCAGTTTCTTGATAACAATAGAATATTTTTGAGGAAAAAATTGTTGAAATGGACACAAAAATTAATATGATGAAGAATTCCCGTTTAAAATTTTTCTATGACCAAAACATTGTAACTCATAATTGAATTTTAAATTTTAAAAAAATTTCATTTTTTGTATATAAAAATGACATGCTTAGTAATTAATTTAACTTTTAATAATATTTGGATAAAAATTTAAAAAATATATTTATTTCTCAATACAAAAATAATTTTGAAAATCGGTTGAAATTTCAATTTTGAAAAATGATTTTTACAAAAACCATGTGGGAAAGATTGCATATTACGTAATTAAGAATAAAATTCGCGTATTTGAATAATTTCTAAAAAGGAAATTAATGAAAATTTTTTTAAATGGATATAAAACAAATATTTTATATTAAACTAATTTTATTTGTTTCAAGACAAAATTTTAAATTCTCTTTAAATGTAAAGAAAAAAAGTTAAAAGAATGACATATTGGTGCATAAATTTGCTATGTCTAAAAAAAAAAAAAAATTACATTTTAGTTGATTAAATGCAAGAATTTCTTTGATTCAAATACAAGTCATTCGGAGTTTTTTTTAAAAATTAATTTGCTTTCTAAAAATAGTTACGTGTAATTTATATACGTGTAATTTAATGTTGATTTTCTACAGTAAAACAAAAATTTGCTGATTTAGATACAGTATTAAAACTAATAAATAAATAATTACCCATCATGTTATATAAATTATTTACATTTGGTATTGCCCTCAAAATTATATGAAAGGCCCTGAAAATTATATGAAAAAATACCTTTCATATAATTTTGAGGGATTTACAAGACATTAAAAAAATTCACATAAAATGTGTTACTAACTCATCAATGTTTAAGTTAACACTAAAATGTTATCAATGTTAAAAATATTTCCTTTAATTTTATGATTTATAAGTATTTTAGTATTAGAATTAAAAGAATGCTTATTTTATTCTATCGTTATACCCTACGTTGTAATATTTCATGCTTTTTTTTTTTTTTTTATTAGAAAAAGTTTTGTCAGCATATAATTGCAAACGTATTAAACATGCTGTTGGTATTTTTAATGTAATAGATCCTAAGTTACTTGCAAATGATGACATTCAAATTACATAATTGAATTAATTCATTTTAAACCAACCGTTTAATACAATTGGTTTATTTAAAGAATTGACTGAAAGAGGAAACGCAACTTCTAGTAGAAAGAAAAATCGCACAAACATAACTTTTTTTTTTTTGTTCTTAGTATTCAATAGACAAGAATTATTCATTTTAATTTAACTGAAACACGTGTCCTACTTTCATATATGATTTCATAATGCCAAACTCTACTATTAATAATTTAACTAGCTTTTACATAGATATTTTTGATTAGATCGTGCTTTCTGTCTCTGACGACAGGTGCGATTTAATGAGATAGTACTCTACTATAGATATTTATTGTGGATTCAGGTCTTTTTTCTTATTATTCGTTTTCTTTTATTATAAATATCGTGACAAGTAAATGTTTGATCATAAAATATTTCACTTTTGTAAATTTTTTTTAATCAAATAAAAATGTTAAAAATGTTGAAGTCGGACAAAAAAATTTTTTTTTTTAATTCTTTACATTTAAATCTCTATTATTTTTCACAATATCTATTTAATTATAACTTGTTTTACGGATACTGCTTATGTCACCAAATCAGTAAAACATATTCCTTTAAAATAAAAAAATATGTTTAAACCGTTCTAGGACATTTTAACGAATTCACTACAGAAATTCCAGTAATGATTTTCATTTTCCATATTGTTCGTGTTTTCATCGAGGTCAGTATCTTTTCGTCCGCCTTGCAGATGGCGCTACCAGTCCACTTTCGTCACCACGTTCGATGCGGGGTTGTTTCTAGGAAACAGATCATTTCGGGCTGTTAGTCGCGGAAAGGTGGCAGCTGCAAACGGCGCCCCTGTGCGCCCCCATGATCATTTGCACGTTAGTCACTAGTAGTTTATACTTGCTAATCAGTCTTCCAAGCAGGGCGGCGATTTTTCTCCCCTTTCTGGTGCGTTCGATTCCAGAGAAGCAGTTGGGTCGGCATATTATTTTCTTATTGAATTTCTAACACGCATACGGTATACGAGAAGTAGAAGTTGTGACTTATATCCACAAGCTGAGCTTATGTGTCTTCCACAAGCATCGGAAGAAGTTCTCGAAAACAGTTTTTGAAATAGATGTTCCCATCTTTGGAAGAGAAGAGGTTTTTGGATTCGTTACCCAAAACATCATTTCGAACGAAAGCGGCAAAAAGGCATATCAAGATATATCAGTATTAGTTCGTTTTAACTGTTTTGCCAAGTCTACAAGAATTGGGCAAAACTTGTACAGTTGAAAATTATTCGGTGGTTTATCTGGAAGAGTAATTCCATTTCTATTTTCATAATTGGAAGATTGGAAACATTGGTCAATTCGATTATTAATCGATGTTTTAAAAATTTCTGACATTCGAAACAGAACTATATTAAAATTTTTATGCATTACAAAAATCAATTTTTCTCAGTTAAAAAAAAAAAAACTTTATAAATGAAATGTTTAAGGCTAGTTTCCTTGCCTTAGCAACAGAATTATATTAGCATCGTGGTGATAGCGATAACTTTTTGACTGTTGTACATTGAGTAGAATCATCTGGAATTGAAATAACTGTTGCAGTGTAAAAGAAAGTATATATTATATATATGTATTTTAAATTGGTTCTGCACTTTTTGCTGTGTGCAAAGTATAAATATATCTGTGAATCATTAAAGGCAATTTCACATCTTGTGCCTTAAATGGTTTATTTCATGAAAATAACGGGGAAAAAATGAAAAAAAAACAAATGTATATAATTAATATGAAATTATATCTGAACATGAATGTATTTATGAAATTTTAAAAAGGTAGAAATAAAAAAAAAAATTTACATTTATATTCGACTCGCAATGTTTTAAGGGGGATATATATAAATATAAATTCCTCGTTGAAATAGTTTCTGGATATAAACTCTTATAGGCATCTTCGTATTCCTATTTATTAATATTGGTGAGTATTCATTTTCATTCTATATGATGTAATTGTTAAATAAAAATGTGACATTTTGAGATACTTTATTACGATGTAAAGAACCATGAAAAATAATTTTTTGCCACTGATAATGAAAATGGCTAGTCATGTATTTCTTGTTTCATTGTATTTAGATTTACAATGGATTGCGTCAATATGTAGCTTTTAACGGTGTTGACAACCAGTTTAATCTAACAATCAGTTCAGTTTCAGCAACTTTGTAAAATTTTTGCAAAAAAAAAAAAAAAAAAAAAAAAACCCCGACTTGTATTAAATGATAAACATTTTCTTATTTGAATTACATCAGTGATACACCATTCTTATATTTATTATCATATTCAAGATCGGTATAAAGTCTACATTTTTTTTTATTTCAATTTTGTCAAATATGCTTGAAGTTAAGGCGAAAAAACAAATAAATCTCATTTTATGTATATATACGTATATAATATAATATAATTGATTTAGAAATTGAATTACGCTGCATCTTGGCTATTTATCTCAATTTCTTTTTAAATGCAAAGCACGGGTTACCGAAAATAAGCCTGTAGTATTTCATTGATTTTCTTCAGAAAAAGGCATACGAAACTTTCGCTTATCGTCTCTCTCGCTTTCTCTCTGAACGTTAAAAAAAGAATGCTATGAAAAAAAAAAAAAGCTGACTTTTTATTATATTCTGACGAGCCAAATATAACTATTTTGTTCAAATGTATCTTAATTTGTCTTGTGATATAGGTGCATATTTTGAAAATTTTAGAAGATATTAATCCTTTTATCCTGCTTTAATATTTACCCCCCAGAAATTTTTTTTTTTTTTTTTTAAACGTTCTTTATAAATGTATAATAAAAAAAATGTGCTTCTAACGAGATTTTTTTCCTTGAAAATATTAGTGATATATATTTTTATATTTAAAATTGTCTTGAAGATGAATAAATGAAACCAATAACTATAATTTGAAATAATCACTAAAAAATAAGCAAATTTTGTGGATGTGTCGTTTTAATTAAATTAAATCACTGCTTTTTTTAATTCTTTTACCAATGATGTAGAACCGAATAAAAAAGATTATAAACGAATGGGCTACGAATGCGAGTTTACGAATCAAGTGAAAAATGTGAAATAAAAAAGAAGATTAAAGTATGTGTAGGATATAATGTGTACGTATTAAGTATGCATAGGATGTAATGCAGTGCTTTAAAAATTTTTAATTAGCTTATTTATCTTTTTACTGAAAGTGGAATATTTAAATAATTTAAATTGTGATGTTTTTTTTTAAATTTCGTTTACAAATCAATTTTTAATCTTATTGTCATGTAATGGCACATCTTATTAGATCAACTATACTACAGTTATGGTTCTAGGCAAATTCACTCTTAAAACGAATAAAAAAAATAATAATTACCAATCATTTTAAGTGCATTTGGAAATTATAAAATATATGTTAAGAATACTTCAGTGATCAAGTAGCTTATAGAATAATTATTATACTTGATGAAAAACGATAAATTTCCAACAGTAAACGGAAAGACATCTAGATTTTTATGGCAGAGTTTTATTTCTTTTTTTTAGACTTGTTCGGTCTAGTAGGTTTGGTTTATCGTTCTACGATCATTTTTTTGCACACTTTAGGCTAATTAGACCGGGAGCTGCAGTTTAACGTGGATTGCGAACCATTCACAAACATCCAGGCCATCGCCAGGATTCGATCCTGAATCCTGTGGTACCAAAAGACCAGAGCGTTACCCATTGGCCACAAGGTCGCATTCGATCTAGTAGATATTTTTATATATACTTTTTATAAATCTTCAAGCAAACTTATAAAATTATATATCCCTATATTGGATTTAGATCCACTAGAGACATTTTTTTGGAGTGAAAAATTGAAACATAAGGAGTTATTTTTGTGTTTACTATTATTCTTACATGTAAACATAGAAATATAATAATAATGATACTAAATGCACATTGTGAATAACTGTAAAAAATATATAAATATAAACGAAAAAAAAAATAAATAAAAATTTTTTTTTTTTTTACTAGTGCGATATTTGTTTCTCCGCTCTTTCACTTAGCTTTTGCAAATCGATGCGCGCGCATCATGAGTTCGCAGAATATAATTTAATTATTCTACGAATTCATAACTGTAAACTTATAAATAAAACAGGCAATATCTGTCATATAGTCGCAAGAATATTATTTTTAAAATCAAAGTTAATTTTTTCCTCATCATTTCGACAATTAATTTTTTAAATATATGGATGCACAAATATATTTTTTTAATACATTGGGTTTCGTTACTTTATTAATATTAATCAATTATAAAATAAATATATATTGTAAAAGTGTGATAAATCTCACGGTTCGGAAAAATATTCGAAACGGGCCGCGGGTTGGCCACCCCTGCTTTAAATATTCAACGCCATAAATTTTAAAATAAATGAACCTTGATCTTCTCTATTTTAAATTTCATATGAGTGTTTTTAATTTAGAATTGGAAACTAAAGGTATATATATTTTCCCTCTCCTGTTGTGTCTAGTACCACACGTGATTAATGGCCGACTTCGCCATTTAATCATCAATTCATTCCATTTCTGTCGATATGGAAAAGGTGAATAAACCCTCCCGAGATGAGTCAAACGTTGTTTGGCTAATGAGAATTATTCTCAGACGGCTCGAATTTTCCAAATGGCGGCTAAAAATGGGTTTCGCAGACCTTGAGGCTATCGATTTTAAACTAGAAAATTCATGTTTGCAAACTCAACGTTCGCGTTGTTCAGGCGAACAGTCGCTTGATCGATAGTTTTTCAAAGTGTTGATGACATTTTTGCACTTGACAAGTACAGTTATTTTATTAAAATTTACATATAAATATATTAATGCTATTGCCCTGATGATAATTTTTCAGCCCTATCATTCAAATTTTCATTCTTGAAAAACAAAAATTTTATTTAAATGCGCTAGGAGTATTTTTAAATCATTTATTTTTTGATTTATTATCGTTATGGAGTCTTTCAAATTTTAAAAGCAGCATAATCTTTTTTTTTTCTCTTTCAGATTTTATAAAATTTTTATATTTTTTTTCTCTGGTCTAATTACTGTGGCAAGTTGTGTTCGGAAAAAATAACCTGTCTAAAGTGATGCGACAAACCAAACCAAATTTCGCACATCACAAAACTTAAAAAAAATGTTACAGTAGTACTTTACAAATGGACAGTTAGGGTTTTTTTTTGTCTTCCTTTAATCTAATTTTAGTTTTTATCTTTTGCGTTTTTAAAGGAATATTTTTATAATACTAAAAATATTGATCAATAATAAGCAGCTAGAAATTTTTAATTTTAATTCAATTCTATTCTTTAATAAATTTAAAATTTTATAACTCTCTATTTTTATCTAAGAAAAATTATTTTTTATTAAAATATTAATATAAATAATTAATAATTATAAATAATAATAATTAATGTAATAAATAATTATTATTCATAACAATAATATTATTTATAATAATAATAATAATTTATTTATATCAATTATTATTATTTAAGATGTTATTGAAGTTCTTTCTGATTTGGGAACTTTAGATTCAATTACAGACACACTTACGCACGTGCATAATACTGTTATCAAATGTTAAAATATTTTCCGTTTGTAAAAAGACCAAAATTGCACATATGAAAATATTATGCAAATTTCATATTTGAGCTTTTATTTTTAATTTTTGCTATTTTATTATGTTTTAAAAAATAATAAATATTGGTGTTTAGAATATCCTATAAATTTTTTAACATCAGCTATATAATTTATAACGGTTATTTTAAGCAGATAAATTTTTTAAATTATTTTCTGTTACGTTTTTCTATTTTTTTGGTTTCATTTCATTTTGATATCATTGTACTTCTTTATTATAGAGTTTTTGCCCATTATTCTAAATAAAACCAATATTGTTATAGAATGAGCTTCATTATAATGTAATATTCGATCATAAATAAATTCAACGGTAGCTGAATATCATATATCTGTCTTTATTATTAAAATACGATATAAAAATATTTTTCCCCCTATTTTATACAAGGAGAATGCGATCGATGGCTTTTTTTCCCCATCTCGTAATCTTCATTGCCGATTGGAGAATAAAGAGAGACACGTGACCCGCATAAAATAGGGAAAAATTATCGTGCATTTCACATATAACGAATTTAATTTAGCTAGTTTAACAATGATGGATGGATTTGTCCCCATCTCATAATAAAGTTCCTTATTTTACTCTTTTCGTAGGTGTTATGTTGTATTTTCGTCTGCTCTGTTCTCATGGGGCAACTGGACTTATATATTTTCAAACCGTGTACGAAATTATGTTGGACTGGATTTTTTTTTTTTTTTTTGTATTTTTTTTTAAAAGCATAGACGTACAGAAATTTAATTATTATTTGTTGCTAAAATAACATATGAGGTATTTCGGATAGACAAATTATTTTTCAAATGTTTTAAACTAAATCTTTAAATAAATTTTTATTTCATAGATAGTAGATGTTATACGTGATTTTTTTTTTTTTTTTATTATTAAAAAAAAAAAAAAATAAATAATAAAAAGCGGATTGATGGGCCAGTTGATAGCGCCCTGTTCTTCGATAGCACAGGCTCCAGGTTCGAATTATGGTGATAGAATGGATGTTTGTTAGGGGAGTCGGAATCCACGTTAAACTGCAGGTCCCCGGTCTAATTAGCCTAAGATGTGTAGAAAATTACCGTAAAGCGGCAAAACTAAACTACAGTAATAATAATAGAAAATAAATAAATATATAATAATAAAAAAACCCCGATATTTATAAGAATTCAAATATCGAATATAGATTTATATATATATATATATATATATATATATATATATATATATATATATATATATAATATAAATAATATATATATATTTGTTTAAATCGAAATAATGTTTCGATACATAATATTTTGCAAGAAATACTAGCAGCTAAAGATAATTTATAGTAAGATTTTAAATGTTTGTAGAGTAAACGTTACATCATGCATCCGTACACTTTTTTTTTTTCAATAAGAAAAACACCTCAAGGTTACCGGATTTAGATTAAGTCGTTGGTTATATCACGTTTTTTCGGCCGCGATACAATGCGACTTATTGTTTAATCAGGCGAAACCAACTTCAAGTTATGTAAAGCGAAATAAATAATCGTGAAACAATATTTTTATATAACAAAGACATTTTTTTCACTTCAAAATTATGAAGGAATTTGTTCAATATCAGTTTTTATTTATTTAACTATGCAACATTATTTATAAAGCCATTTCCTTTTTAAGGTTGTCTTAGGAATTTGAACATGATGTTTCATTGTTCATCATTTTAATTCTTTCATTTGTTATTGCATCGCGTTGTTTCGGTCGCAATACAATCCGAATTATTGTTTAATCATGTGAAACCAACATCAAGTTCATACTATTGTGTCCAAAAAGTAAGACCAATTTTTTTTTTTTTTCCCAACACTCTTTATTTATTCTTCCAAATTTATTTCATCGCCTACAAAGTAATCCCTCCGACACAGTGCACTTATGGCAACTTTTTTCCAATCCTCAATGCATGCTAAAAAATCATCGGCAAGGATGGCCTTCAAAGCGCACGGCAATTCACGTTGAATCTCTTCAATTGACTCAAAAACGGTGTCCCCGGTATGGTCTTGTGAGTTTAGGGAATAGCCAGAAGTCAAGCAGTGTGAATACGGTGGTTGTGGAACGATATGAGTTTCATTTGTGGCGAAAAAGTTACGAAGAATCAATGCAGTGTGAGCTGGCGTTCAAGTTCTTTGCTCAATTAATTCAGACATTTCAAAAATCGCGGGAATCAGTTTTAGCGTCTCACAAAGTCAAGCGTAATAACTCAAACACTAATGAGTATTTTGACGTCAGATTTCACACAGAGGTCAGTGCCAGCAACCTAAAAAAAAAAAAAAAAAAAAAAAAAAAAAAAAATCATAAGCCCCGGGAATTTTAAATTGAAAATTGGTCTTATTTTTATGGACACAATAGTATGAAACGAATAAAATAATTGAGAAACAATATTTACCAAGAAAGTTTTCATTTACAACATAAAGCAGTTCAATATCTAACTGTGCAACATTATTTATATAACCATTTTCCTTTTCATGTTGTCTTAGAAATTTGAACATGACGTTTTATTGTTTATCATTTTAATTAAAAAAAAAAAAAAAAAAAAAAACAGACTCTTTTCTCAACTGTTTTTCTTTCATATTTCTCTGTTCTTTTCAGGCAGAGCCGTGGTTATTTCCTTCAAGTCAACCTGATTATTATTATTATTATTTTTTTTTTTTTCTAATTGCCATGTTTTGTTTCTTTTCCCAACAACGAATTCTTGAGTGAAGACGAGAACTTTTCCCTCCTCAAGCACTCTTGCACTTATTTACCCACCGAAGTCGGTGTGGGGGCGGGGGGAAGAGCGAAGGGGCTTCAGTTTTAATGCGTTTCTCTTGTATACTGAGTGCGCAGCTGTGCTGTTTTCGTCATGGTCGATTTCATCACCCACCAGCGAACCTCCATGAATTTTTGTTTTTTTTTTTAATGACTTTATTCTCCCCGATATTCATTACCCGCCACTCCAGCTATCTAGCGGGCTGAAGTTTTCGATTAGAAAAGACTCAAATGCACTTAGGGAAAAGTGGGGCAAATGAATTCCGCCCCAGCTAACATTTTCGAGTATTTCCCATTCTGTTCGAGTGAATGCCTGATGTATTTTCCCGAGTGTTTGTTTCAACTGCTGTGACAATCTCTTGCGTATTCCTAATTGTTGTATTAACTTTTAGAAGGTGATAGGGGTGGATTCTTTTGTTCCGAAATCTTGAGTATCACAGTTGAATTTCTAAAAACGACCACCCAAAAGTTGACAAGTCAGTAATTATACTATTAATGAGAAAAATTCCTTTTCAATGTACTTTTGTTTATTTATTACTATCAGATAGGTATCGGCGTTTTTCTGGTTATATAATATAAAGCATTTTTAATTGTGGTGAATTTCATCTGGATAAAATATCGGTGGAAAAAGGCAAATTATCGTTAAACATTTTTAATTGTGGTGAATTTCATCAAGATAAAATATCGGTGGAAAAATTCAAATATCCCTTTGTAATTTTGGTGTGTTCATATGTTCTTTCTGTTTCTATGGTAAGTGGCCAAATTTGTATGGATTGAGTTCCAATAAAGCCATAGGTAACCACAACAATTCAAACATGTGCGAATTTTGATATAAAAATAAATTTTATATTCAATAAGAGTTTTTCATGTTTCTGCAAGCTAATTTATCCCGTTCACTATTGATGCATTCAAAATGACAAATAAAATGTTCATCTTTTTTAATAAGTATAACCTCCCAATTCATGCATTTTCTCTTATATTCGCAAGCGGCCTGTTGGCCAAGTCACTAGCGCTCTGGCCGTTGGTACCACAAGCTTCAGGTTCGAATCCTGGCGGTGCCATGAATGGTTGTAATGGTTCGGAATCCTACCGGTCTCATAGGATCTTTGAGCGTCACGGAGCCCAATCAGACTTCTTCTCACCACATCATTCCCAAACTGTAAAGGGGCAACTCAGCTCTAGGTACAGTGAAATGGTGTGATGTAGCAGTAATCCACTTTTTAAACTGTAGTTCCCGGTCTGTTTAGCCCTCGTGTGCAGAAAATGACCATAGAGCGACAAATCGTTGATAGAAATTCCCGTATATTTAAATGAATATTTTTTTCCCTGTCGATTTCTAACTACTTAGAGGATTTACTTCAATGTGAATATTTATTCGTCATTAACTACAAATCATATTTACTATATGCTATAAATTTACCAAACATTTTCGTTTAACATGGTCTGAACTATAACATAATAAATCCTGGTGCGAAGATTGAGCGCACGCATTTTCTCTATGCTGCAATTACAGACATTAAATGTAACTAAACCACGTTTTAAATGCATTTGAGGTTCTGTTTCGTCGCATTTTGCAAAGCTACTGCTAAACTCTGAAACCAGTAATTACTACCTGTCTTTTCGAACCAAGGCCTTGATAGCAGCAGGGAGCTAAATTAAAACTGCATCATGTCGCACATTTGTTTGCGGAATACTGATAAGTTTCCGTATGCAGGAATTCAAATTAAAAACCTCTTAAGTAGCAGGCTGCGCTTGGGGGAATTGTCTGCTTTGGATTCGAGGTGTGGAATTTTATTTCTCGCCTGAGAGCATATCCTTTAATGTTCTTTGAAAATTGTAATCTTTTTAAATACTTTGAGGTTTAGTGTTGCGTATCGGTATTTCCAAATGTGCGCTTGCAAAAGTATCTATTAACAATATATAGTGGTGTTAGGGAAAATGTGATTTAATTTAAGACTTGGATAAAACGCAAATAACTATATTTATCCGGACATTGTTAAATGAATCTCGGTTGGAAATTTAATAATAATAATAAAAGGAATGTAAAAATTTCATCAAAGTTTAGTATGACACAGTTTAATTTTATCTTTTTCGTATTTCGCTTTTTAATAATTTATTCGTTCGTTAATTGTACTAATCTGTTATATTTAATTTTAAATATTTTATTATTAGTATTATACAAGATTATAATTAAAGTCAACTTTCAAAATGCTGTAAAAAAAGAACCACTCATCACAATGAGTTCAATTTGACTGAAAATACTTGAAGGGGGAAAAAGGGGGAAACGAAAAAAAAAAAAAAAAAAACTCCGTCGATTTTTCCATCCTATATGGTATGACCATGCCGTAATGGATGGTATTTCCACTAACAGCGCCACAACTGTTGAATGACTTGGAAGTCCTTTTTTCTACCAAAAAATCGAAACAATCAAACACATTAAACACTACAGTTGGTTTAATATGCAACTCATGCCAAATACGTTGTAATTTCGATCCAAAATATCACTACTATCCGAATTCACTTTCTTTCATGCCGCTTGCATCTATTAATACACTTTGGAACTTTTTTGATGCCGTACCGTTTCCCCTTTCTTCAAGTATCTTCAATTCAAATTTGAACTCATTATGACGAGTGGTTCTTTTTTTACAGCATTTTGAAAGTGGGACTTTAATTATAATCGCCTTGTATATTTCCTTTATTCATTAATATTGCTATGTTTTGTGCTGAAATATTGGGAAATTCTCGATTACGCCAACAATTTTATCTGTAAGCATGCAATACATTAAAAAAATCTGAAAAAATTTCTAGTATATATATTTTTAGCAAAATTTTTAAATTATAGCACACAAAAATTATGACAAAATTAATGGTTAAAATTGTCGTAAAAAATATCCATATAATTTTGTATAGTAGTAGTATTATTAACATGAGTTTAATAATCAAGCAAAGGTAAAAGTTGGTCCTCGAATCTATTAAGCGTCATAATTTGTATAAATATTCATACGGAAAAAAACTGTATGTGTACAACGTGATAGAAATTTATTTTTAATTTAAAATTACTATTTTATTGCATTCTTTATTTAAATATCATTGTGAAAATTATAAATTTTACTAGGAACTTCTTTAACAAGCATTTTAATATTTACAAATATTAAATGTTTTTTTTTCCTCTTAAATCGAATGTGATGCTAGCAGCAACGAAAACGTCTGAGTTAATTATTGAAATATTAAATGTTAATAAGCCCGTATTATTAAAGATGTATTCTGCTGAAAAGTAGAGCATGTTTTTTCGTGACTGTCACGAGACCTAAAATGTATGTCTATATAGGTCAATATACTCATACATTTTTCTGTGGCATTTACAGACGAGTTGAAGTGCAAAATTTTGTTACGTGATCGAATCAATGCATTTTTTATTTTGTTTTAAAGTAGATTGTCACGATTTTTGAAAAAAAAAAAAAAAAAAACATTTTTCCGGTTTATTTTGTTGTAAAATTTAAATTCGTGTCTCTCATATGTTTGAAAAATAAATAAATAAAATAAAGTTGTTTTAAGTTCATAAATAAATGCGTTCTTTCAAATCGTTCATTAAAAATTTTTTTCTTTATATAAATTAGCTAGAAATAATACATGTTAAATTAATTGAATTCTAATAAAAAATGAATGTAATTAATGCTAGAAAGGAATGAATGAATAAAATGAATGTAATTATATGCTAGAAGTAAGTGAATTATTGACGACTTATTGTTTGGAATAGCTAAAGTAATTTAGGTTATTTTATTATATTATTTAATTATTTAATTTTTTTAAAAGTGAAAATTAATTTTTACTTTATAAAGTACTTTGTAAAGTTTCTTGCAATACTCAATTTGAAGATTTCTGTACAAATTTTAAATTTAATAATTAATATAATTAATTAATTTAATAAATTTGATTTAGAACTGATGAAATAACTTCCGTTTGTCTGGATTTTTGTTGATTCTGTTGATACCAGGTTTCATTTAAATTATAGTTAATGAGGTGCATAAGAAATTCCTTTTCCTTTTCCAATCCAATAAAAGTAAAAAATATTTATATCGAATCTGATGCTCAAATCTGATATCTTTTATTGTCAGATTCATAGTTGTTTCTTATCCAAAGGCAATTGTTGAACGTTAAGGGTACGAATGCAAGCCTTCTTAATTCAGACCATACCGATTCGATTTTTGACGTATGTATTGATCCATTTTTTTGTCATGACACCTTTAGAGACTTTAATTTTTGTTGATGTGTTATTATGTTGAGTAAAATTTTATACATGCTGTGATATATGTGTTTTCATTGTTGAGTTAATTTTTTGCAAATAGTACTCCAGTAAAAATTGTTCAGAATATTTTGAATGGAAACATACATATGTACCAACTGACTCCCTTGGCCCATGGTGGGCCAAGACTGTCTGCCTATTATTATATTCTTCCAAGAGTAGTTACCGATTCATCGAACTTATGTAAAATTATCTAACTTGTCTTGCATTTACTCTGTCTTCTACTAACAATAATAATCATCAATATGGGATTCATATCACAAATAAGGAAGTGTCACTCAAAAAAATAATGGAACATTTTTTGAACTCTATTCAATGTATGCGTTGTTAGGTTGCCATTCCTCTTCTTCATTGGCTCAACAGCCTCATGGCCTCATAGCCAGGCTGTCTGCCAACTGGCTAATTTCGAGACAGGAGATGTTTTTCTTTTTACAAGGTAAGGTTGTCAGTTTTACGCCCATTGCTCTACAGTAATATTAGAACTGACCTATGGTTTAAAGTGGATTCCGAACCACTCTGAACATCTGTGGCACCGCCGGGACTCGAAACCTGTGGCACCGAGTGCCAGAGCGATAATCACTCGGCCATCAAGCCCCAAAACATATGTGATCGAGTGATCTTAAATAAAATAAATGCGTTATGTGCGTTCTGAAAACGTTTTTTTTTTTTTTAAACTTGACAAAAATATAATAAGAGTTGTATTTTAAGCACTAAATTTTAATGTGAAATTTTCCGCTTCATTTTATTAAATGAGAACAAAAAAAAAAAAGGAATTTTATTTCAATCATTAAATACACGAATTGAACCAGAAGAATATTTATTTCATTCCGAAGTACCGCTATTACTACTGTATTGCTTGTTTTGTTCCTTCCATTCTCCTAGTTATTTCTACTTTCCATTGTCTTCCGCAACATCCCACACCCCCTCTTTAATTTCACTCCAATTCGATTTCTGTTCGGAATGTCCTCGATACTCTTGTAAAAATCGACCGACCCACCTCTCTTAAGGGAAGTGAGTCACGGAAATGAAGTCTCGACCCCCCCCCCACCCCTGCTCTCCATCCCTACCTAATCTGGTAAAGTGACTCACGGGAGCTTTCATGCAGGGGTCGGATGGATGGAGGGATGAGTAATAATGCAGAGGATGATGTTATCGTTCGGGAGACAATTCTGCGAGAGATACAGTTGTGTTCTCTGCTCTCTCTCTTTTTTTTTTGCTGTCTTCCAGCAGCGTCTGGGCATACGCTTTTTGTTCCGCGTGAAGTGTGGTGCTTCTTGTTTCTTTGTGTGGAAGCACTTTTGTTCATGCGATTCTTGGGGATTGAAGTGCTGCCAGACCTGTTGAGCCTAGAATGAAAACTGAAAAACATTTTTTTTTGATGGAAAAAAATATCCATGTAAATAGAAATGCTCGTAATATATTTTTGTTATTAGTATTTTTTTTTAAATTTATTTTGTGAAACGATCTTAGAATTTTTATTTGAATAAATAAATTTGTGACTTGGAGCTGGGGACTTTATTTAAAAGTGCTACTATTGCTGTAGATGATACATTATCCCTCTCTTTAAAAGACTAACTACGTCTTTATGTGTGTCTGTACTTTCTCATTGAGAAGTGCAGTGCTACTTTCTGTGTTACAACCTTTTATTCCTGCATACGATTCTTATTGATTTGGCCATTGAGGTTTTCACATTCTTGTTGAGTCTAGATTGGCAACTGAATTTTACAAAGATATGAGGTAAAATAAGATTAATTAGATGAATTGATAATTCTTTTTGTAGTTTTGCAGATTAAAGTTTATAAGACAGGTGAAAAATGAAGATGGATTAAAATATTTATATATATATATATATATATTATAAATATTTTAATCCATCTCATCTAATTCATTTTTCACCTGTCTTATAAACTTGTATATAACCCATAAAAAGAAAATTATTCCTTCCTAAAAATAAAATTTTTGAATTTTACTTGGAATCAATAAAGGAACAAAATTACTCCAAAACTTATAACCAAAAAAGTAATCTTTCTTTGTCGCCTTTTTTTTTTATGTTTTATTATATGTCAGAAAATTTATTTAGAAAAAAAAAAAATGATAAGTTTTGTAGATACATATAATTATTAAATTCGATTATGGAAGGGGAAAAAAAAAAAACCCCAGCAAGGTTTGAATTATTAAAACAAATTTATTTGACAGTTTTTAAGCCTCAATTACAACTGTATCCACAATGGATTAAGTAAATTAGATTTTTTTTTTTTTAACATTCATCTGATAGGAAGAAAATTGAAATATAAACTTAATGAATATTAATAAAATTTTTTTTCACAGTTAAAGTATGACCTAATAAACGTAATAGAATGTTTTGTGGATGTAAAAAAAGAAATTAAAATAAATGTAATTATGCTACAACTTGTTCGTAAGCAATAAAAATAAAAATATTTTAATAATTACGAAATACTGTTATTTATTTTGTGTTTATTTGTATCAAAATAAACATAAAATATGATTAATTGAAAAAAAAAAATTTTGTGTTTTAAAAATAAGCGGTAGAAATGGAGCTTTAGAAAACCTTTTATAAAGGGCATTCAAAGTTTTTTTTAATTTTATTTAAATACAAAGACAATAAAGAGCGGGGACTGTCTCTGTTTTATTTTATAAAAAGAGAGCTTCACTATCGTAATAGCCTGCTTGCTATTCAAAAATCTAGTTAACTAAAATGTGTATAAATTTATGCCTGAAATGGAAAGCAGCAGAACTAGCTTAAGATTACATTGTTGACACTATATACTCCACTAATATAAACTAACACAGAATAAACTGTTAAAAGAATTCTAAGTTTAAAATAGACAAATATTTGCTTTGAAAATTAGCAGTCAAGTATCAAAAAATCACAATTTAAAAGTAAAGAAAGAATTTTCGTACACAGTTTTACAATAGACGGCTTCCTTTTCATTTAATTATGTTATTTCCATTATTGAAAATTTAATTATCCTTTTTTATACTGTTATGGACTATTAACTTACTATAATAGTATGTATGATAATCATGATTAGATAAATTTCTCGATTGCAATTATTAAATATGTTTCCATATTATTAATTAAATCAAATATTGATATATAAAGGAATGTTTAAATAAATTAATTATTACATTATTATTATTATTTTTTTTACTCTTCTTTACAGGCTATTAATATTTATTTAATTACAGATAATTTCTCTTAAGTCAATTTGTGAATAGTAAAACGCTTTTTTAAAGTTCATTAAATTAGTATTTAATCATTGTATTTTATATTTGTGGGTGTTTAAATGTTTGAAAATTATGTTAATATTCTCGTGTCTCAATGATAATTATTAGTGTAGTAATTAAATAAGTATTTTTAAATAATTGTTCATTTTAAATAAATGAAATTAAAAATACTTTGTAAATTTGCCTTTTAAAAATTAATGTGTCCCTTTTTCAGTACGTTATTTATTAATATTTGCATTTAATAATTTATTAATAGTTATTTATTAATATTTGCATATAGTAATTTATTAAGTTATGTATTAATATTAGCTTTTAATAATTTAGTTATAGTTATTTATTAATATTTGCATTTAATAATGTCTTAATAGTTGCATTTAATAATTTATTAATCGTTACTTATTAATATTTGCATTTAATAATTTATTAATCGATATTTATTAATATTTGCATTTAATAATTTATTAATCGATATTTATTAATATTTGCATTTAATAATTTATTAATATTTGTATTTAATAATTTATTAATAGTTTTTTATTAATATTTGCAGTAAGTATTTTTAATATAGTAGCTATTGACAATATTGGAAAACAAATGTTAGGATGTATCGTACAGAAAATGCGATACAATCGTCTTTTCTAAATTCTGTGACTCTTTTAAGTAACCCCTCGTTGCATTGTTCTATGTAACGAGAGATTTTATTTTAACATAAACTTAATAAATAAATTCACTATGTTTTATATAATTTACGAAAATTAAACTGTAGAAATTGTAAATTGTAAAGGAACGACAAATTTCCGATAATCGATTTGCAGACAGAAATGAATAATTAAAATTTAGGTTCCTACAAGAAATATTTTTTATTCTATCACTTTTATTTTTGCAATTTTTTTTCTTCCTTTGTATCTATTTTTAGATGTAGACATTTTATAAGATTATTTTATCTACTAGGTAGCCAAATTTCCCTGCAATGCAGGGCTTCCTTGCAATGTAACATTAGTTGTAAGAAAATAAGTTTTACAGATCTTCTTTACGATTACGGCATTTTGAAAGGGAGGGATATTCGTTAACGCTTTACGACGTTACAGTTTTTTTACATTAATATTTAAATTATATTCATGGGAAAATTTTTTTAGGCTATTCGGTTTTTAATATAATATTATGTAATTTTATTTAATATTGTAATTTTTAACAATTATAGAATTAAATTAAATAATTTTTTTCAACATAAAATAAAAATACAATAAATATTTCCCTCTATTACCTATATTTTCACTTATTTTAATTTTTTTCGTTCTGATAAAAATTACCTTTGTTATTGTTAATACAAATAAAATAAATAGTTTCTTAAATTTTTTTTTATAGATATATATTAGCATACCAAAGGATACTTTTAATACTTTATTTAAAAAAAAAAATTCTAGACGGAAATTGAACAAAATAATCTAGAATTCAATTACTGTTTTTATTTCCTGTTAGATAATAAATGCAATTAAAAAAAACTTTGTCGAAGAATTAATTTGCTCTTTGGTTATTGAATATTTTATGTACTATTAAGTTTGAATTCAATTTTAAATCCATTTAATTATTACCCATAAAATTATTTGTATTGTTTTTAGAGAGCGACGTTTTCGTTTTCCCAACTACTTCAATTTTTTTTTTTTTCACGAGCTTTTTTTTATAATATTAAAATTTCATGAGCATTTAATTATGTAATTAAATAAAATTGTTCAAAAAATCGTTTTGTGAAGGCAAATAATCGTTTGAAATTCTATAGTTTTTTTTATTTTTATTTAAGATTGCTATTATGCGTTTTGTCCTTACATTAAATTCTAAATTTTATTTATAATCTATATATCATCCCAGCCAATTATAATTTAAAAAAATAATTAAATATGGAATAAAATAAAAACAATTTAAAAAGTAAAAATGAATTTAAGTAAAATTCATTACAAAATCCTCAAAAAAAAAAAAAAAAAAAAAAAAAGTTCTCAGAACCAGTAAAGTTTAAAAAAAAAAGTTATTGTTTCTCTAATTGATTGTAAATATTTTAATTTTTAGCAGTATGTTTTATTTTATTTGCATTGATAATTTGTTGTTATTCATATTTGTAGGGTTTAGGAAAATACCATAAAACATACTAACATCGTCAAAAGATTTAATCTCAACCATCTTCATTAAAAAAAAAAAAAATCCTTCATATATATTTTTTTAAAATTGTAATACAAATAATTGTATGAGTGGATTAGGAAGAAAAAAATATTTTGCATTACATTTCATTTACTTTTAATACGCTCACATACTTTACTAAGTTTGTGAGCGTATTTACAAGCAAGCATAGCATGTCTTAGCACTCTTTGTGAATAATTGAATCTTTTAAGACTTATTTAATAATTCTAATATTATAAATCTCACTAATGCATTATTTTTTGTACATAATTTGTTGAAAGAATGGGTATTTTTTAATGCAAAATGCTATTACGCATTATTCTTTTACTTCAACTCTTATTTATAAGCAAATAAAAGAAATGATGTAGGTTCGTTTATTTATTAATGTGTATTTGAGTAAAATTTATTTTATTTATAAAATTATATTGTAAAATAATTTTAATTTCTCATTGTATAATTTTAAATAATAATCCAATATTAAAGTCCTGGAAATCTTTATTGATCAAAAAAATTTGAGTAAAAAGCAAAATAAGTTTAAAAGCTGTGTTTGAAGGCAATCGTTATTGTTGTACGGGTCATTACAAAAAACAGAGATGCCAACTACTATGAATTCTCCACTCTTACTAAAAGCAATAATAATAATAAACTGAACTAACCAAGGATTAAAAAAAAACAAAATATATTTACTGAAATTTTATTAAAAAAACTCCCATTTTTGTCTGTTACTTTTTCAACTTGTACAATTAAAAAAATTCTGTCGATTTCGAGAAAAATAGCACTTGTTTCCGCCAAAAATATAAAATTATGTGCATTCTTTTTAATATTTCAGAAACTAGCATTAAATTTTATTCAATAATGTGCTGAATGTGCATTTTCTTTTATTATCAAGAAACTGTAATAGTCTGTGGAGTCTTTATTTAAAAGAAGTCGATAGAGTGTGATAGATAAATTTATTATTATTATGTGTAAGCTGCTTGTTATAAGTTTTCTTGAAGCTTTTTGAATTTAATTTACTGAATTTACTTATATTTTTATTCCAAAATGCAGCGCAGCATTACGTATTTAAAAATGTATATTTTTTTAAATATTATATGTAATAAATAATTCTTAGCATACGTTTTGGTAGAATGGAGTCTTAAATCGTCTTTACGTTTACATGATGTTAATGAAAAAAGATTTTATTTTAAAGAAAGATTTGACATTATTTTAATGAAAAGTTAATAGAATTTTTAATGAAAGTATTTTAATTTCCTTAAATGGAAAAGAAAAAACATTATTTAATACTAGTGTACAGTTACGAATGAACATTATTCTTGATATAGATTATGGTAGAGCTTTGCCATTCATACCATCCTAGCTGACAAGGATGCGGTGTGATGACCAATTATTTAGCTCTCTGGCCGTTGTTACCATTTCAGGTTCGAATCTTGGCGGTGGCACGGATGTTTATTAGTGGTTCGGAATCCATGTTGAACAGTAATTTCTCGTCTAATTAGTCTTAAAGTGTGTAAAAAATGACCGCAGAGCGATAAACCAACCCTGACACGCATAAAAATGACCGAAAACTTTCTCAGACTACTGAGAAATCTCATTTGAAGTTTGGTATCCGTGAAATTTTTTTTAAATTCTTCCCTGAGATGTATATTTTATTTTAAGAATGGAATTTTACTATGGCTATGTTGATTTGTTTTATCATTTTTTTTTTTATTAGACTTTTGGTTTTCTTTTTCTCTTAAATGATTAATTTTGCTTTTCTCTTTAAATAGGTCACAGATGCTGTAAATTCAGTTTTTGTAATGTCTTCGCCATGGCAAAAGTTATGGACCAACCTTTGTCCGAAGAAGCGAGCAGTGACAACGAAGAAATTAACAAGCTTTTCCCAAGGTGTAGACCACGTAATGCTGTCTCCAGCAGTGATTTCAACCAAAACAACGTTACTATCAACAACAATCTCAAGGACCATAGAAAACTGTCAACTGCCAGCAGTGACAGCACTATGAGCAGCAGTATTATGGACAAAGCAAATGACAACTACCTGCCCCACAACAACCAGGACCATCAGGAAGTAGTGGGACATCCTGGTTCCGACATGAGCGAAACGTCTTCCTGTTGTGGAGGGGACCAGCAGCAGTCTTTGCCTCCACCCCCACCTGCCGAAGTGACTGAAGACCACTCGGTGATAAGCGCCTATGATTACTGTGATTACGATGGTGGCTTGTTGTGCACAACCGCCTCCTCCGCCAACAATAAGGAAGAGGTCCGCAGCAACTCCACTTCTTCCATTACCTGCGACCGACGCGATTTCAATGAAGAGGTGATCTACGATCCTGACCTAGATGTAGGATACCACATGGACGCTGGTTTCTGCCTTCGGGAGAGTCGCATCGAAATTGCTGGTGGCCGGGAAATCTTTTCCAAAAGCCGAAGCAAGCCTTCTAAAAAGCGTCATAGTGATGAAGTGACGTTTCACCACCAAAGAGTGTCTCATGATCACGCCCAAGTTGGGTGCAATAGCATTAATACCTCCAAATCCCAAGACTTTAAACGGTTTAGTGCGGACGTTATGTATGATGATAAACTGCGGCGATATATGTATAATATGTGTTCCGGTTCCGTCGATAAACTACACACGTGTGCGAAATATCGAACTGAATCGACGTACATCGCGGAGGAGAAAAGTCCTGAGCATTTACCGAGCATGAATGGTCGCTTGTGCCTAAGAAAAAGTTCGTCTGTTCGTGGCTTACAAGACTTAACATCGACGGACTCTAAACAGCACTCAGGACATTTAGTATATGAAGCTCCTGTGAGTAACGCGGAGGTAGTTTATGATGATATTGGAGAACTGATAGACCAAAGAAAGGTTGAAAATGGTGGTAGTAATAATTCCTATGGAAGTAATGGTAATCGTAATGGATTGCATGTTAAAACGACGGTTTGCGAATCGGAGTATTCGACGTATCCTGGAGAGATTTTAGAATCGCCTAACAGTGATACTGACCAGTCTTTCCGCATTATGCATAAACCTCATATTGGCTCGCTAGATGTTAGTTCACCAATGTCTCCTTATGGAGGTTTGTGGAATGTGGATGGGCTTCAAGAGCGTATAGACAGCATAACCAATCTAAGTCAGGAAGAAGAGATGGATACGGATTCAGAACCGACTTCTCCCGTGAAACAGGGAATTGCACGTCTTATTGGCAATGTTCCTATTGCTGAGTATGAAGGTTCACCTCGCCGCTATGGTCCGCGTCCTGGGTATCCTCACCGTGTAGCTTCGGAATGCAATGCTGAGAAGAACATTGAGAACACTCATCCTTCAACTTGCGAAGAGTTACTTAAGGTCATCGCTGGAAATAAATCGATAGGTAACGATGTTCGAAAAACTAGCCAGTGTAAAAATTCAGAAGAACTTCTCGAGTGCAATAACCATGATTCGGACGCTAAAAGCATTCTAAAAGAATTTTCTACTTCAAACCACTGTCAGAACGAAAATTCAGATTCTCCTAACACGTTTGTCGCGACTGCTCAGGACGCTGACTTCAATGAGTTAGACTACAGACTTTATCGCGTCAATACTGGTAGTTCCTATGTAGGTCGTCGTCTTGCTCAGTCATCTGTAGGCGAGAGTCAGGAGAGTCCTAAAAGAAATGAAGTAGTCAAATTAGTAAACGGCGACGTACCTCACGTTGCCAAAGTTTCTATTCCCACGACTGAATGCTTATCCCCATCTCATGAAAATACACCGCCAACTCCACCCCCTCCACCTACTATTCTAAAAGACTCAGCATGCCCCTCCTCAAGTTCGGCAGCCAATATTTTCTTGCCTAACGAACAAGAACTTATGTTGTTGCACGAGAGCGTGCACCAACACACTCTGCAAGTCGAGATGGTTGACCAAGACCTGGAGTCCATCAGTACTTATCCTGGGACCGAGGACCTTGGCGAAACCGAAGTGGGTGAGCAAGTGGACCATACCAGGAATTTCACTCTGTCTCCCGAAACAACTGACTGTGATAGCAACGATGTGGAGAGCGTCGTGTCTCTGGAAGGTAGTATGAACTCGGGTGGAAGATTGATGAGTAGCATGCCCGTATTGGAAGACGGTTTATCGAGTGGTCATAGCAGCGAGCCTGAAAGTAGTGAAGACGAAGCTTCTGAAAGTGGTTGGTCAGAAAATCGGAAGCGGTCGTCGGACGATTACGATAAATCCACCATAGCCTTGATCAATAAACAAATCAGCAAAATAGAACAAGATTTTTGCAAGCGACCTCCTCCTAATAACGTTGTGACTTCTGAGATGAACCATCACGATGTTGCTGAATATCTTTGGCGATATTCTTGTAACTCTCAGCACCTCAATTTACAAGATGTCGACCTGAGCTACTTTGACGTTTTTATGTAAGTATTTCTTTTTCTTAATTCATATACATAAAATGTTTAATTTCCTTGTATTGTTTTTTTTATTTAAATGCTTGCAGGTTAGGGAAAATTAAAAAAAATGTATAAATTAGTCTTTTATGCTATATTCAGTGGCTTTCACGATATAAAGATTAACCAACGAGTAGATTGCAAAATACTTTTCTTTCTTCGGTATTACAATTATCAATAAAGTTTCGTTTTTATCAATGTTAGGAAGTTTCGGTACTATTTGAGAATGATATATTAAATTATAATTCCTCAAAAAGTTTGATTTCCTTATTAGAATATTAATAAGATTTAATTACACCTCTTTATTCACACTTTTTTGTATTGTTAGTTTTGTTAATTTTAAATTTATAAAATTTCATTTGCCAGAATAAATTATCTGTCATTTATTCTCCTTATACATGATTGAAAAAAAAAAAAAAAAAATTCTGAATACGAGTTATAGCATTTAATTTAAAATATGTATATTTATTATTTTAAAAGAAAATAGTTTGAAATTTAATATCAAATGTGGTATATTATTGGCTAAATCAACGAAATTGTTTGTAAATTAGATGATCATCCATTGAAATATTTCTGTATGCATGCATGTATAAAATTAAATTATTGATAATTACATTAATTAACTTAATTAATTATTGTTACATGTATATATAAATTTAATTATGTTGTGACCATATCTACTGTCATTACATACACTTATTGCCTTTTTAACTCCATTAAGCATTTTTAATGTAGATTTTTAATTTGATTTAATGATGCTTATTAAAGTTTAAATGATTGATTAATTTAGAGCTATAATTATGTGGAGAAATAATAGCAAAAAAAACACAACACTATGCATATAGAGGTAGAATTATATATTTGTTCTACAGACTAATATAATGTATTGGAAATAAAACTCACTATTTGCACTAATGTAGTTCATTCTTTATGCAATTACCAAATACTAACAATCTTTCAGAAAATTGTTATATTTTAATGAATGTTTAAGTTCATTGTACTATTTATGCAGTTATCAATTAATGGGAAGATTTTATTATGTTAATTGATGTAGTTTTTATTTATTATGAATTTTTATGGGTTTTTTTGAAGTTGTTAATGATAGTGAGAAATCTTTTTCTTCGACTGCTTTTTAAGACATAAAATATTAACGCTAATTACAATTCGTTTTAACTAATTTCATTATTTCTATTCAATAATCTCCACAATTTGAGTAATTAATATATTTGCATTTCTGGGATATTTAATGCTTGAAATGTTCACGCATTCGTAGATATTTCAGGTGTTTTTTATGGCTGCCACTACTCAGTCCGACTTCCACTAGATTTGTATTTAAACAGTAACACATTGAAGATGGTATAATATTGGTATGCAGTGAAGAGTATGCAGCCTGAATACCGCATGTTTTTGTAAAATGTAATAAAAATATTTAAAAAAAAACAACAATAAAATAATAAAGAAAAATATTAAAAAAATATAGTTTATAAAAAAAGTGATTAATATATTCCGTCATGGCAGGCATTTCTGCAAATGGTATGAATTTCGTCGTCCGTCTTCAAAATGTTAAAATGATAAAATAAAAAAGAAGAAAGATTTGTTTGAATAAAAATAAAAACGAATAAAGATTGCATAAAAATAAGATTTGATTTAAAGTATAGATCAAATTAAATTTGACTTGGTCTCCCTCAGTTGTCAAGATCTTACATAGTCTTGATGTGATAATAATAAACAACTTGAGGACTGTATCATCCGAATAGTTGTTTGTCTTTCCCTGAAGATTTCTGTTGTAATTAATTTTTTTTTTTAAATATTGTATAACGCGATAGGTAATGATTAAAAGACTGATATGTAGTTATACTATTTGACTATTTTTTTCAACAACATGCAATACATATTCACAGAACTGATACTAAGGCAAATTTGAAAAGAGTGCTTGTAAGGAAAAAAATTATTTGCATTGTGCAATTGACGCCAAAAATATATTTTGAGGAAGATAAGAATTTAAAACGTTCCAACATTTAGCAAATCATTTATTAAATAATTTATTCCTTAGAAAAAACTAATTATTTGTATCTTTGAACTGGATGTCTTTAATTTTTTTTTTTTTTTTTTAAATTTTTAAATACCTAATTTCAAGTACGGTTACAAATCTGTAAAAATAAATACCAATCTCCAATAATATCCCCTGCATGCAACAATAAAATTATTAACTGTATTTATTGTATGCAGGGTCCACACTGTGATGTTAATGTTGCGTTCTGTAAAAAAAGATGATTTCCCAGTTATCATTGTAAAACAATCTAAACATGTTTATATTCGTTGCAACGACACACCTTCGTGTTATGTGTGAAATAATATATAAACTGACCTTGACGATATTGGCGAAATATATCGTCGAGATTTACACCTGCCCAGTAATCTCTACTTTGAAGAGCTTTCCGTCAACGTCAGACCATAATTTTGCAAATTAATTCACCTCAGTTATATTTATTAAAGCTGAAAATGTTATTTAGTGATAATCGATGCAAGCACGTCGAGATTATATCGCCCCCTCTTATACTAGAAACAGGAAGGTGCAAAATTTTCACTTTTGGGGAATGCCCTTTGAATACTTATTGTACTGTTTAGAGTTTCATATTCATTTATAGAACCAAGCGTTGGCAGGGATACACATTCGCGTTTCTAGATAAACTGTTTCTGAATTGTATCAGTTGATCCTGGATCAAATCAGTTGATAAGCAAAAATTGATTTTTACATTTATGTTTCTGGCTTAAAGGGGACAGATAATCGATCATGTCTATTTTGAAAGATAGGCTACTTTATAAATAAAGATTTGTAAATAAGATGGTTTATAAACAAAAAACAAAAATATATTACTTTTTATAGGATTATTGCGAAATGATGTACTTACGTTTCTTCGTGTTAAAGTAATTCTTACGATAATTAAAAATAAAAATAAAAATTATTGCGATAAGAATAATTTTAACTATATGTATTCTATGAATTAAAAAATATATTATTTTTATATGATTATTGTGAATATAGGAAATGTGTCATGTTTCGTCTTATTGAAAGTAAAACTCGTAATAATTTAGAATTTTTATATATATAAAATTATTAGATTATATAAATATTAATAAAAAAATTAAATTGAATAATTAATATTTTGAGGTAATATTGTTATTGTATAACTATACTTTTGTTAGACATTTAATAAAATAAATTTCATTTTTTTAAACATTTATAAACAAAATTGTTCAAAAATTTTCTAGAAAACTAAAATTTATTATGTATTAAATATTTTATATTAATAAAAATTTGTTTTTAAAATTTGTTTCCCAGTAAGAAGAGCATGGCTAGGACCCCAAAGTGGTTTAATCTGGCCCTGGGACGATATATTCGTAGTGTTAATAAATTGAGTTACTGCAACTAATTGAAACCACTCTACAAGAATAAAATCAGTTCCACTTGCATTTTATTAGGCTGTTTGGCTGTCAATCATGCCTGTTAATATTTTCAGATCCTTGTAAAATGTATGACTTCTCTCTAATTTTACTGGTAAAAGGCTTTTTTACCGATTCCCTCACCATTGGTCGCTCCTCATTTCATATTTTGTAAAAGTTTTTTCCCAGTCTACCGATTTCATGAATGGATGAAATATTATCATATAAGTTATTTAAATAAGCATGTGGAATTTTTATTAACGTCTTTTACAACTTAACTAAAAAAAAAAAAAAAAAAAAAAAAAAAAAAATACAGTGAATTATTTTACTAATTTAGAATAAAATGTGTAACATTTAGAAAATTAAAAGTGGAGTAGAGGATTTTAAGAACATTAACCGTTTAATAATTTTAGTAAAATTTAACATTCATTCACGGAGTACAATTTAAATATCTTAAATTTTTGATAAATTTTTTTCTTTCTAATGCAGCTGGCAAACGCACAGACACCTTTGGTGTTGGATGCCTTTAAGGCAAAGCTGCGCAGACGTACTCACTTTGCATTACGCAGGGGGCGCGTGTAACTTGAAGATAAGCCACGGACGCGGAGTAACAATGCCCCGCAACGCTCTACGATCTTATTAGACCGGGACCTACTTTTAAAGTGGAATACGAACCACTACAAACAACCATGGCACCGCCGGGACTCGAACCCGAAACCTGTGGCACCGAGCGCCAGAGCGCTAGCCACTCGGCCATTCAGGCCCAAATTTTGATACATTGATTGTTATTTTTTGCAAGTGAGTGAATAGCTTATAATCAGAAATAACTTTTCGGTTAAATTTCTTCACAATGCAACAGAAGTTTCTGATGTCTGCTGAATATATATTTTTCCTAAGTTGGGATATCTGCCATGAGTCCTCTGACAGGCCCAATAAAAACCTGCCTTGTTATAAAAGTTGTCTGTAAAACAGTTCATGAAAGAGAGCGCAGGGCAGCTTGTCAAATGTGTAAAATCCATGAAAGTGCCTGAAGAACACAGGACACAGTCAGGAATATTGGCCACGCCAATGCGGCAAAGGCGCCCTTCTGAAAAATCATGTCCAGTCAAAAGTCTAAAATTTGCTGTGAAAACCGACCCGGGAAGGTCCAGGAGGAGGGAGGAAGTTCAATAATGAACTCCAGACCTTAACCCTTCATAACTTAAATGGTGGTTCTTACTTATTTTTTATTACACCACAGATTTGTTGGCAGGACGCAGTACAATGTGGCTGTTGCAAATTGCACCCATTTTTCGCAAGGATGTCAGTTTTTCATTTACTGAATGCTGCAGTGGTCAGGAATAAACTGAAGAACACTTTTCAAGCCAGTAGAAATTGCTTGATTAAAAAGCATTTTAACTTCCTCCACTCTTCTATATATATAATTATTCGTTGGTCCTTTTAATATCTTTTATATTTTTCGAATAATTTTGTTAATAAACTTTCTAGCAACTTTCAGTTGTTTGAGAAGCAATCGAAACCGTATTGACATGGAAATGCTGAAGGATACAACAAATATAAACGATTTAATTAGCTGGAAAAAGGGAATAAATTAGTTTGGTTGTATTAAGTTGACTTTTAAATTTAAACTATCGTGACATTTTAAAAGCATAACTAATTCAGCCTTTCATTCCAATTTCCTTCTGAAGGAGAAGTATCATATTTCCTTTAAGGCATTTAAATTAGTAGCTTTTTAAAAGGAAGGAAAGTTTGAAGAATTAAATACCATCTCAATGATCTATTTCAATGTTCGATTTAATTATAGTTTTAGTTTATGTGATACAGTTTCATTGCTATA